>CAJQZM010035693.1:0-62095 GCA_907164665.1 Colias nastes | reverse complement strand
GAAAAAAAAATAAATTTTGAAGTAGATAAAAATAAAAAACGAAAAACATAGTTTTTTGAATTTTTCACCTAAATTTTGAGGTTATGTGAAAAAATTGTTAATACAAAAGTTGTAGATCTTTTTATTACCTAAAACTTTGCCATTGAACGTTTTTCCGTAGGACTTGTAGTTTTGTCGGATATCGAGAGAAACCATTTTTTTCTCTTAAAAGCTCCCCCCTCCCACTTCCCGAACTCGGATTGACCGTAATTTATTTTTCCTTTTATTTTCATCATATTCCCCTCCTTTTCTAATGGGTTTCATCCGACTGCGATTTTTATTTGTTTCAAAAATTATCTACTCTAGTCTATTACATAAATATCATACATGTTTTGAAGTTATAAAAACATTTCGATTCGAATATTTGATGCATTATTTAACTATCAAAAAATAACTTCTTCTTCTTCATTATATTCATTATATTCATTCCTATATCTCCTCCATACAATTGTCTGGAAGAAATCGCTTTATAAGACCTCAAATTCCATTACATATGTAGTCTATTCATCAATTTTTAATTTTTAAGAGTATTAATCATGAATTAACGAAAACAAAAAATAAGAAAAATCTTAAATAAAAAATCACACTAACAATACTAGTCTCCGCAGTAAACTTCTCATAGTGCCCTATATTTAAAATACATTAAAACACCGTAAATAATATTCCACTTACTAATTAAAAAAAACTTAAGCGACTTAACGCGGGAGCTTGGGGTCTTAACAATAAAAACTTTTACCCTATACAACCCCAAACGCCGCCTGTGAGGTAAATTTTTTACTATCAAAAAAGATATTAAACTTTTTACTTAACTTGTCTCGTAAATTTTGCGCGGCTTTAAATATTTTATGCTCAGGCTTATTAATTCGAAAGCTTCACTTTGTATCGTAAATTTATAGATTCTATAATATTCAATAAAGCTGTCACTCTGTCATAAATTGGAATATATTACGTTTATATTTCAATACAAAATCATACAAAAAAGCATATTAAAAACAGTAAATTATATCAACGATCGTATTGTTACAATATTTTTTTAGTAATCAATATAGTATGAAAACGCAATAAAAGTAAAAAAATAGGTTTACTCACATAAACGTCATGAAACCTCATTGGATTCGAAAAAAACATTCGAATTTCGATTTAACGCGCGAAAACAAGCTATTAGAAGCACTAGATTGAAAAGCACAGATAACATAAGCGTGCCTTCCCGACGAGTATTCACGAGAACTGAAACATGTTAAGCGTTAAGACACACGTTCGCACACGGCGACGGTCTCAATAAGACTGAAGGTCTGAAACCGAAACTCATAGTCCTTTAGCTCCTTTAATGCACTGTTAATTTTTGATTGTATAACTTAGATATTAATACCCTTTTAGAACAGGAATTTTTAACGTATAATAATAACATCTTAGATCGGTGAATAAATGATACAATTTCACTTTTTGCTTCTAATAATCTTAGTTAATATTTGAAATTTACTATTATCTATTTTAAAACGTGGTATGTATAAAGAAATATTATTAATTTCGATCAAAGTGAATTGAACTTTTAAAATTGAGTTGAGGAAGGTGTCTATTATTGTTTATTAGCACTTATTTTCACTTTCTTTGCTACGATAATTGCAGCGTGTTTGATATTTTAACAAATGAGATAAATTAAAATGAATTAAATACATAACTAAATATACTTACAAAAAATCCAAAAGTGCACGCCTCATAATTTTTTTTTAATAATTATTTATTAATTATTATTTTTGTTTATTTAATAACAATTAAACCACATCGAATCAGACCCTGAAAAATGAAAGGGTTCTATTCCTGAGCATACTCAAGCGTAAGAGAAAAAAAAAGACTCGATTAGTAAAGTATTTCGGTCGCTATCGTGTTAACAAGAAAATCCTCCGCACATACAGACACACGGACGTCCAAGACAGAACTTTTTTAAACTGTTTTTTAACTAGTTTAAATAACAAAAATGACATCAAAAATATCATGAATGTTAAAAATAGTGTTTTTTCTTAATATGTGTGTGTATGTATTATCTTACAAGTGCAATGTATGATACATAAAGACATTTTAAGTTTGAAAAATCAGATGTTTTGCGCGAAGTGACAGTAGTACCCACCTCAACGCTTCGCTTATGAGGCGTGCAAAATTATATCAATAACTAGCGGCCCGCCCCGGCTTCGCCCGTGGTACATATGAAAAATAGATGTTGGCCGATTCTCAGACTTACCCGATATGCACAGAAAATTTCATGAGAATCGGTCCACCCGTTTCGGAGGAGTATGCAGACTAACATTGTGACACGAGAATTTTATATATAAGATGTATAATCCGATATTGCGTAGGGTTTGAAATAAAATTTTACTGATTGATTCTCCTTACGCCCAAGTGCAAAGGTCAGTCAGACCTACACGTTTTAAAAAGCTCTGTTCATAACGTTAATTAACTGTAAAATATTGTACAGCTAATATTTAATTTTATACTATTCAAATGCTTTGTAAATGAGAAATTTTTAAAGAAAATTTTCTCAAAATTTTATACAGTTGAAAAATACGTTTTTGGTCAATCTATTTTTATAACAATATGGGATGTGGAGGAAAAAAACTTTAAATATTAACATAATTAAATTACTATTAGTTACTCACGCGTTGCTACGGCGTAGCCAAGGCTTATACTATGTAAGTCATGCCACTTCGTCTGCTCTTCAAAGCAATATTGGCTGTATTGTAGTGATATAAAGTCTTAAATAATGTTTACGATTGAATCAGAGTTTTTGAGCTTCTCTTAATGAGTTGATATGATAAATTGAAAATAGTAACGTAGAATTAAGGAAAATAATCATGAATAAATAAAATAACATACTATTAAATATAATGTAGCACATGTATTGCGAATTTGTTTAATCTATATGAACTTTAACGAGATAAATTTCTAAGAATTGATTATTTCATTAACATGGTTGATTTAATACAAGACCTTTAACCTGTCTTATCTTCCTAGTACATGACCTTTAATACAAGTAATTTATATTACTAGTACACTTATAACAGAGTAATACAAAAGTCAATAAACGCCCACATAAATCATCGAATAAAAGCTGTAAAAATTGAGTTATTTACATTGAGTTGAGAGCGGAATACTGGCCCTAATTGAAATCCACTTTTAATATAAGAGCTAGAGTATTGTAACCCGTTTTCCCGCTTACCCGTTTTTTTTTAACCCGCTTCTGGATAATTTATATTTAGCTTATTGATGCTGTATTGTTAAGTATTACTAGCATTTTATTTAATTAATAAATCCTTTATAAACGACCAGCTTTCCACACCTAAAATTATGTACTAAACCTTCCTCGAGAATCACTCTATCTATTAAAAAATCTGCGTAGTTCGAAAGATTTAAGAATACATAGGGGCAGATAGATAGCGACAGCGACTTTGTTTCATAGTATGTACACATATTATTTAATTACTTACGTTCTACACAAATATCATACCTGTATTTATAAAATAGAGTGCAAATACAAATAATAGAACACTCCATTAACCCATAAGGAAGTAAGTTTTGTAAACACGCTTATACAAGTACATCTTTTAAATTTATAGCAGCTTATAAAACGGGAAACGTTACAAACTCACCAATTATGAGTCAACGTGCCTACGTGACCTAATAAATATATTTTGTCAGGATATTACCGAATATTGGCCATACGTGCTCTTCCCGACGTTTTTGAGAGCTACCGTATATATATTTTTTGGCGAACACTATGATAAAATTACTTGTTTTATATTCCACAACTTTTAGTTATATTTTCTCTAGAACTTGCTACTTATATTTGTAATTATTTAGCCTTTTATGTAACTAATATCAAACCTGCTTGTAAATTATAAACGTAGGTAAGTACTTGTTAAAGACGAGAAAAATATATTTAAAAGCCCTTTCCACTTTTTATACTAATATTTATTCTTATAATAAAAACTATTTTATTTATAAAAATCCAGTCTCATGTGTCCTCTGAGTGATTAGTATGCATCTTGTTATCATTTCATTGATAATTTTTTTGTGGCAATATAAAAATCTAATACTAATATGCTCTAACTGCTCCAAGCCATATTACGTTCATAGTAATTATGCCTGACTATAATGAGCAGCTACGAAATATACGAAATAATATACTGAAATCACACCAAAGTCTAGTAAATCTGTAGTCCACAGTAAATTTCGCATGATGTACTCCTAACTCTGACATTCAGTGTTCGTTTTGACTGATTGAACTTCACATTTGAATAATTCCGTCAGAATATACAGGATCCCTATCAAGCTTAGGCATATTTTAGCTTAACACTAATGTTGAACACAAATGTTACTGAAGATAATCTTTATTAAATTGATACGCAAGTAAAATACTTCAGCTAAACTAAAAGAAAAGTTTTGTTGTGAAAATAGGTTTTCTTATATTCGTTGATATCATTACTTATTTTATAATAAGTTACTATATACGTTATTATAACGTTTTCTTTTGATGTCTAGTTTTACAGCCTCATTCGCTCATTTAAATTAAATAATTTACTACGTAAAATAATTACAGTTTTAAGGTAACTTAAAATAAACAAAGAAATAGATTTCTTCCAATGGTAAATACTACAATTCCAATAGTAATAACTGAATATATCTATTACTGGTTATTAGTAAGTAGCGTTTACATCTCACGTAAAAAAATGCCAAAATAATAACAGCAACATGAAAAAACAGCTTTAAACAGAAATAAAAATCCTTAAAAATCCAAAATTTGAATTTAATTAAGCTTTCTTTTGTCAACAGAAACGTTTGCATATTTGATGTAATAAATCTTTAAAACAATGAAATGTCACTGTCATAAATAAGTACGACTAAAGCTGACAGGTAAAAAGACATTTTAACGCGATTCACTTATGGCCCAAAATCGTTTAAGGGTCAAAAATTATTGGCGAGCCAGATTCGAGGGTTCCATAGATTGGGTGCGAAATATCTGGGAATCCGATTTGACACTTCGATATCTTCACGTTATATCATTCTCTTTCGGCTGCTTAGTGTGGAAGTGGATTCTTTTTAAAGTCTATTAACAATATAGCTCAATTATTGAACAATATAGGTCGTGACACTTATGTTATTACAGTACATCTAAATGCGTAATAACATGTGCACAATATTGTATTACATAATATTAACTAACATTGTTTGCAATCATAGAAAAAATACGCTCAGATAATATTAAAATTTCATGTCGATGAAATATTATCATAAAATATAAACTGTAACTTGATATTATTTATCCATTAAAATATATTATAATAGTAATATTTCAACCGCTATATCAAAAATGCGTAAAGGGACTATAAAACTCTAACCTTTCATGCAAAATAGATCTCCATTAAATAAATAACTTCTACACCCTCGCGCCTCACAAAGGCTGTTAAATAAAAATAGATCTTATCTCTTCCAATAGAAAACTAGTGCATTGTTCTCGAAAATCTTATTTTACAATGAAGGCTGTACGCTGTACACTAACGGCTTTGTTCTGTCAAACTGTAAAAGACGGCAGACGTAAACGAGCCAACAAAGAAATGAATTGAAAATAAAAATACGTCTCCATAATAACGAGCCTATCGACAGGTGCACTTGATAGGAGTCATCGCTATTCTTTTTATTTATGGGAAGGGTACAGTGGGATGATATGGGACCAATTATGCTTTTTCTTCAGTGAAGGATTTTTGTTTTGCTCCTTTCGATAATGTATTTATCGTTTGAGACTGGCAAATATTGTAGAAAATAGTTGTTACTTCACTAGGATAGAGACTTACTATTTGAAGTGAAGTTACTCGCCTAATCATTAAGATAGTTAGAAATAATCTATCTCTTTAAATTTAAAAGTATCGGGCTAGTAATTAATTCATCAATCATGTATTATAATAAGATGCGCTGTATCGTTTAAGAACTTTTTTAATCTTTATACTATACTATATCACTAGACTATATCACGTCTTTGCGAGCTATATCTATACTAATATTATAAAGAGGAAAGGTTTGTATGTATGTATGTATGTATGGTTTTCACGCATAAACTACTGAACCGATTATAATGAAATTTAGCACACATATAGAGGGTAACTTGGATTAACACATAGGATAGGTTTTATTCCGGAAATCCCACGGGAACTATGCGGGTTTTCTTTTGAAAACGCGGGCGAAGACGCGGTCGAAAAGCTGGTAATAAAATAATATTAAACCCGATTGTATGAATCAAGTCTTCATACTGAAATTTCAAGATATCAAGACTACACTATTATAGGTTTCATATCCAAATACATTTATAGTTATAAAAGGCTTCTTATGGGCTCTAAGAAACGACCGAGCTCAGTTCTTCAAAGACGCTTGGAAATTGCTTCCAGAAAATAACTTCAATTTATAGATAGAAGGACTACATGTATAAAGTAGTTCTTAATTGGCTTCTGCTTTGGTCTATTGGGTGATATAAGTTGACGAATCTATAGGTATGGTTTAGACTTCAGACAAGTTTCAAAGCACATAATATAAACGAGATTTTCTTTTTCTATTAATCGAATATTAATACTTTAATATTGTATTTGTAGTAAATGTTACATTTATTATTGTACTAATAAAAATTAATATTGAAAATCCGGCTATCATCAATACAATATTGTAAACATTGAAATAAAGGTTTTTTTTTTGGATAAGATGGTTTCGTCTAACCTAATAGATGGCGTAGGATGTCCCAATAGGTACATTAAACCGAAAGAGTATAATAAATTCGATTGCTGATGTGAAAGCATGGGTAGAATAGCAGTCTAAGGCGTTGCCATGGTAAGGGGTCGTGGGTTCGCCTCGATAATCCCGCCTCATAACCGATGTTTTTCTATTCCATCCATAGTCTTTTAAAGGTCATAAGTGTGACCCAGAATATCACATTTTCACCTACAATTTTCAAGAAAAATATCAACACATTACGTATATCAAGCACAAGTACTAAGGTACGAAAAAGGCGTTGTAGGTTAAAATATCTTCGTCACTTAGTCCGCCGACTTTTGACGCAATAATATATGATAAAGGTAACGTCTAGCCGTCAATCCTGTCTCGTTAAGGAGATAAAAACGACAAAATAATTATAGATTCGTTATTCGCAACGCTCAGTCGATATAGTAAAACCCTAGCGAATTAAACATGTAAGACCGTACTATTTCGTTGGACGTATTTATCTCAATTCAACATCTCAACACGTGTGTGGCTTTCATTATAGTGTGGCATTTTTCGTTAATATTTAATACGTTTAATCTAGGATTTAATGTTGTCTGTGTAACTTAGTTGCTGAAGGTGTCACACTTATTATGTTGTTTCTATTTCAATATTTTCGGAATATTCTTGGCTTTACAGTAAATTATTAAGGTAGGTACAGGTTACAATACAGTTATGATATTTTTACACACCATTAAACTGAGTTGCCTGTAAGTTTACTTACTCCTTTTCATTCTAAACAATACTTCATTCTACATTTTTTATTCTTTCAATCAAACTCAGTCCTGAACCATTATTTATTCCGTTAAGCTTTTACATCCATAAGATTAAAGGTACCTTCTAATAGTTGTAGAGGCAAAAGCTTCTATGACAAAAGCCGGAAAAGCCTCTCTATTAATTCTGTCAAAAAATTATAACTAGGAAGGGGAACCATCATTGACTTTGTACCTACGTTTACCGTCCACATACATTTTATTAATAAAACAAATAACATTTATTCTATATGTTATTAGTTTTTTCATGAATGAGGTTGTCAAACGCAGCTGCGCTCGGTAACTGATTATACCTGTGATTTAATTTGGTCATTTCGTTTACCTGTTATGTAACTTTCATTGTTAAATATAATAAATAACTGCTACCTATATAACAATAATTTTATGCTAAATATAATAAATAACTGTTATACAACAATATTGTATCAGTGATTATCAAAGATTGATTATAACGATACATATATTATGTCCTATAATAATATAGTCTAAGTAATACACGAAGTAGTAATACACGAAGACACACGTACACGTAGGTACATTTTAAATATGTGCTCAGAAAAGTTAATATTTTTGATTAATAGTATTAGCACGATACATTTTACAAATTTACTGTGTTCCTAGGTGATCATGGTAAATTCTCACCAGTCGTAAATACTTTACAAGTGTTAAATGAACTTCCATAAATTGTAAAAGTGCATAAAAGTGTTCATTTTAAATATTGTTCCCGCGAATTTCCATTAAGCAACAACAATACACTTTATAAAGAACAATAATCTAGTGTTTTAGACATTAAAATTCAGCAATTTCAATTTATACAAAAAACTTAATCACAGCTTTTAAGTACGCGCAATTAAAATTTTTAAATAACCTCTTATAAAAGTTGTAAGGAAGTAAATTATAAATGAAAAATGGCGCTATTATAATATTACGCGATAAAAATATGGAAGTAGCCACGTATTGCGTGAAACATAAACATGAGGGTTGGCACGGCTTTTTGATTTATTCCTTTCATTTGTTAGGGTCACTATAGCTACATTTTTACGTGCAATATGTCAGTATTTGACCGCTTTCTGTATTGATAATGAGGAATTTTTAGACGCGTTCAAAGATGGGGCAAAGGTTACCTATTTTCTAACTCGGTTAACTTTTACGCCTGCTGTTTCAACACAGGTACCTACATTAGAAAATGAAGTTAGTAATTGGGTATGTACAAATATTATATTTAGGAAATTGTAAGTAATATAATATTTCAAATTTAACATTATATTAGGAAACAGTACAGTTTGTCTATCGTTGAGCTTCTTAGGAAGCTTTCTGTGTTTTGTTTAATTCTAGAAGTTTATATCAATGATTGAAAAAAAATGATGTTACTTTTATTAATACTTGTTTAATGTTATTTATTAATGTTTTTCAAATTCGATAGTACCATTAAAAACGGAGCCCTAATAAATATCCAACGAAACAATTTTCTGAATATACCGTGCTATAATGTGTGTCGAGCAGGGTAGCGTGCCTTATACTCAGAATATCTCAAAAATATTCGTTGAAGGTCATACAGGTTTACGCACCGACCTCGGCTCACTCCGATGAAGAAGTGAAAGTTATGTATGAGGACGTAAGTAGAGCCATACATACCTCGAAAACCCACTTCAATGTTGTGATGGGAGATTTCAACGCAAAGTTGGGTAAGAGAGGCGATGATGAGTTGAGAGTGGGGCAATTTGGATTTGGGCAGCGCAACCCGAGGGGCCAGAGACTAGCTGACTTTCTGGAGAAGGAAGGCCTTTTTATGATGAACTCCTTCTTCCAGAAACCGACCCACAGGAAGTGGACCTGGCTCAGCCCCGACGGGAAGACAAAAAATGAGATAGACTTCATTATGACCACGAAAAGACAAATATTTAAAGATGTCTCCGTGATCCATAGGGTGAAAACCGGAAGCGATCACCGAATGGTACGAGGCATCTTGAATATTAATGTCAAACGTGAAAGATCACGTCTGATGAAGTCTACGCTCCGTCCTTCTCATGCGCAAATCCAAAACCCCGAGAGCTTTCAACTCGAACTCCAAAATCGCTTCGATTGCCTGACAGTAGCGTTTCTGTGGACGAACTAAATAACAGGCTTGTAGATACTATCCGCGCGGTTGGGTCACACTTTAAGACCCAGCGTAAAATAAATCCGCAAAAACTCTCAGAGCAAACTCTCAAACTTATGGCAGACCGGCGCTCTATGCCACTGCGCACATCTGAAGATGCTAAGTCATATAGGCAGCTCAATAGACAGATATCGAAATCTCTGCGACACGACATACGCTCCTTTAATACTGCAAGTATTGAGGAAGCGATTAAGCGAAACCAAGGCTCGAAAGTGTTTGCAAGAGATATGTCTATTGGGCAGAGCCGGCTGACAAAGCTGAAAACAGATCGTGGTGTAGTGGTGTCGGCCAAGTCAGAGGTATTGGGAGAGGTCGAGAGATTCTACCGGCAGCTTTACACCTCAGTTGCCAAGCCTGTTTCTGGTCCGGCGAAAGACCCAAGAGCCCGACTAACCCGACATTTCACCGAAGATATCCCGGACATCAGCCTGTACGAGATTAGGATAGCTCTGAAACAGCTTAAGAACAACAAGGCGCCGGGTGAGGATGGAATCACCTCTGAGCTTCTGAGAGCGGGTGGAAAACCAATCCTCAGAATGCTCCAGAGGCTATTTAATTCCGTTCTACTCGAGGGTACAACGGCTGAAGCATGGAGCAGGAGTGTGGTCGTTCTGTTCTTCAAGAAGGGAGACAAGACCCTACTGAAGAACTACAGACCGATATCACTTCTGAGTCATGTTTATAAGCTGTTTTCAAGGGTTATCACGAATCGTCTCGAACGCAGGTTAGATGACTTCCAGCCTCCCGAACAAGCCGGTTTCCGTAAAGGCTTTAGCACCATAGACCACATCCATACGCTGCGGCAAATTATACAGAAGACCGAGGAGTATAATTTGCCATTATGCTTAGCGTTTGTGGACTATGAAAAAGCCTTCGATTCGATCGAGACCTGGGCCGTATTAAGGTCTCTCCAGCGGTGCCGCATTGACTATCGGTATATCGAAGTATTGAGAAGTTTGTACGAACACGCCACCATGTCAGTCCGAGTACAAGAACAGTGTACAGGGGCGATTCCTTTGCAGCGCGGTGTCAGACAAGGAGACGTGATATCACCAAAACTTTTTACCGCTGCTTTGGAAGATGCCTTTAAACTCCTAGAATGGAAAGGACTTGGCATCAATATCAATGGCGAGTACATCTCTCATCTTCGATTTGCCGACGACATCGTAGTCATGGCAGAATCCATGGAAGACCTTAATACAATGCTCGATGACCTCTACAGAGTTTCACAACAAGTGGGCCTTAGCATGAACATGGACAAGACGAAAATCATGTCAAATGTCCATGTTGTGCCCACTCCAGTCTCTGTTGGAAACTCTATTCTCGAAGTTGTTGACGAATATGTCTACCTCGGACAAACCGTCCAATTAGGCAGGTCCAACTTCGGGAAAGAGGTCAATCGTCGAATCCGACTCGGATGGGCAGCGTTCGGGAAGTTACATAACATCTTTTCATCCAAAATCCCTCAGTGCCTGAAGACCAAAGTCTTCGAGCAATGTGTGTTGCCGGTGATGACATACGGTACAGAAACGTGGTCTCTAACCCTGGGCCTTGTGCACAAACTCAGCGTCGCTCAACGTGCTATGGAAAGGGCTATGCTCGGAGTTTCCCTACGAGATCGAATCAGAAATGAGGAGATCCGTAGGAGAACCGGTGTCACCGACATAGCTCGCCGGATTAGCACGCTGAAGTGGCAATGGGCTGGGCACATAGCCCGCAGAACCGTTGGCCGTTGGGGCAGAAAGGTTCTCGAATGGAGACCACGTACTGGACGACGAAGCGTGGGACGTCCACCCACAAGATGGACAGACGACCTGGTCCGAGTGGCAGGGAGCCGCTGGATGCAGGCCGCCGGTGACCGGGCGTGGTGGAAAACCCTGAGGGAGGCCTTTGTCCAGCAGTGGACGTCCCACGGCTGACACGAACGAACGTGCTATAATTATCTACAGTTTTCTTATTAAGTATTCGCTGTAAAATATGATAATAATTATCACTTTAATAAAATAAAAATATTACACTACCACTATATTCGAATATAAAAATTATCTTATCGTAAAAAAAGAGTACAGCCATATTTGCTAATACATTTTTAAAAGGCGCTAAAAGTTTCACGTAAACAATTGACATGTCCACTGTTCAATAATTTATCACTTTAAGAAAAATGTAATAGACTTTTTATAGGTCACGGTTGAGAGTACCGTAGAGTAATAGGAAGGTCAGACGCTAATATATGGGACCTCTTTGTCCAGAAGGTAAGGCATGATGACGTCATAAATATTTTTTGCCTTTTAGTACCCTTATAATTTCTTTTACGGTTAGTTGATTTTTACGAGAGCAACTTTGAACGTTTAACGAGAGTTTAAGGCTAAGTGGTAACATCAGTCTTGACTCCTTTATTACGAGCTTCATTTTTTGCAAATTGTGGGGATTTGAGTTTTAAAATATCTTTTTCTGCTTTTATAGGTATTGTTCAGTTGTGGGGAAAATTTAAAGGAAAATTATTTAATTTTATTTCTATCTAAAAGAAATTACCTAAATAGGTTAAAATATTTTAAACCGCATACTTACGCCTACATGCCTCCCAATGGCCTATACTATATTCAAGAGCTCTACACGAGTACAATTTCCACTATACATTATACAATTTTAGCACTACCACGAAAATTAAAATATTATATCCATTTGTTTACGTCCACGTAACAATAAATACATTTCAGGTATTCATTTATATTGCTATCTAAATAAAAATCTCTAACTACACTTTTCCGTGTAATTGTACAAACATTCAGTGAGTCAGCCCTGAACGTATTGTCGTGTCGACTGTACATTAAACCCGGGATCGGCCATTTTGAGCGTTTTACACGCCACCTGTATTCAATATAAAGCAACAATTTTATATACACCGTATATAGATCTAGAAGGTACACATTGGTCTTGTGTGAGATACACGATTGCAGTGAAGGAAAGCGTTTTGCGAGCTTTCTTTCATTACAGTAAGTAAGTACTTTGTTCGCAATTAACGTTTTTATGTATATTTGTAATTGTATGTCTGTATCTTTGGCTGCATCTTAAATATTATTCATAATATTATTTTATTTAATATTCAAATAGCTTATGTGTTATTCTGATTACATCCCAGAAAATTACTAACAAAATCTTTTCAGTGGATTTCACGTGAAATACATTCTCACAAACTTTCACGTTTATACCTAATATTAGCAGGATTGTTCAATTCAAATTTAATCTATGTAGTTATACACTGGGGTAGATCCCTTTAAAAATAATAAAAAGTGCAAAAAAATCGCAGTCGGATGAAACCCATTAGAAAAGGAGGGGAATATGATGAAAATAAAAGGAAAAATAAATTACGGTCAATCCGAGTTCGGGAAGTGGGAGGGGGGAGCTTTTAAGAGAAAAAAATGGTTTCTCTCGATTTCCGACAAAACTATAAGTCCTACGGAAAAAAGTTAAATGGCAAAGTTGTAGGTAATAAAAAGATCTACAACTTTTGTATTGACAATTTTTTTCACATAACCTCAAAATTTAGGTGAAAAATTCAAAAAACCAAGTTTTTGGTTTTTTATTTTTATCTACTTCAAAATTTATTTTTTTTCTACGAAATTTGGTGGAAACTTGCTTTATTATGTCCCAAATACACTGTAATTTATTTGATTGAAAATATTTATTTTTTCGCCTTATTTTTAATTAATACCAAAAAAACAACCTAATTTTCAATCGAAAAGTCACCCGTCAAAATATCAGCTTTTTTCAAAAACTTGGGGAGCCTTTAATTCATTAAAATCTCTACTTTCATATGGTGTAAAAAAAATAAACATTACCATAGTAAATGTTCTCAGGAAATGCATACAAACAGTGTGATAATGAGCTTTTACTAAATCAGGCACACTTCTGGAACTCTATATCTTCTCTTGTATCGGCTTTTCGGTAATATTTCAAAAGAAAAAAAATAATCTGTTCTAAGTATAATATTTTACAGCATATTCAAAAGCAAAATGATGTCGATAAAAACATTTCAGGTAGTTCGAGAAGTGTGCCTGATTTAGTAGAAGCTCATTATCACACTGTTTGTATGCATTTCCTGAGAACATTTACTATGGTAATGTTTATTTTTTTTTACACAATATGAAAGTAGAAATTTCAATGAACAAAAGGCTCCCCAAGTTTTTGAAAAAAGCTGATATTTTGACGGGTGACTTTTCGATTGAAAATTAGGTTGTTTTTTTGGTATTAATTCAAAATAAGGCGTAAAAATAAATATTTTCAATCAAAAAAATTACAGTGTATTTGGGACATAATAAAGTAAGTTTCCACCAAATTTCGTAGAAAAAAAAATAAATTTTGAAGTAGATAAAAATAAAAAACGAAAAACGTAGTTTTTTGAATTTTTCACCTAAATTTTGAGGTTATGTGAAAAAATTGTTAATACAAAAGTTGTAGATCTTTTTATTACCTAAAACTTTGCCATTGAACGTTCTTCCGTAGGACTTGTAGTTTTGTCGGATATCGAGAGAAACCATTTTTTTCTCTTAAAAGCTCCCCCCTCCCACTTCCCGAACTCGGATTGACCGTAATTTATTTTTCCTTTTATTTTCATCATATTCCCCTCCTTTTCTAATGGGTTTCATCCGACTGCGATTTTTTTTGTTTCAAAAATTATCTACTCTAGTCTATTAGACTGTCCTTATGCAACAGCCACCTATTTGAAGAAACAATTTGCAGGTGACAAGAAATTACTTAAATATTTTCCAACTAGGATTATCTATGGAATGATAAATTGTAGTTAGGGATGTTTTGAATGGGAAGCATTTGACGCATGACATGACAAATAGTTTTTGTGACTCAAAATAATGAAATACCATCTCTTCTAGCATCTTTATATCATTGAATTTCACGCACAAGGCATAAGTATACTGAAAATATGAAACTAAAAGAACGGCCCCTGCATTTATAATTGACTACGTATTAACAAAGCTTAACGGTTTAATTCTAGGCCTTTGTAGAAATGTTATCGGAAATAGTAGCTCTTTAGTTAAATGAACCGAAATGGTGGAATTATATCGGATATGACTGATATTAAGTCATTAGCGTAAAATAGGGCTTTTACTTGGAAATGTTTATGTTTTGCTGATGATTATCATTTTATGTGAATGAACAATGAAGAAAAAGTACCTTAACTAACATCTACAGCATTTTGTGTTTTCTTTTTCGTTTCTACAAAAATCAATTTTTTCTTAATGTCATTCATCAACTCGGTATATCTTTCTGTATTCTGATAAAAAAAGGATGTTTCTATATACTCTTACTTTTTATAACATTGGTTTATTAATCTCCAAAAAACAATTAAATCAAATTTTTACTGTGTAGGTTATTCTATAAATCACGGTATGAAAATAAAAAGATACGTATTTTGATAGTAATGGCATGTAGGTATACTTTCTTTTACGGGAAAAGTCTATCATTACAATAAAACGTCAAGCAAACGTCCCTATATAAAGATAATTCCAGAGCAACAGCAGTATTTTGTAAATGCTTAGCACCTCATAAGAAATGTTTCACATATGTGCCCTCCCAGCGGTAAACCCGGCAAATATTTAGCCAGTTTTATGTGTTCCAGAATCAGGACTTATGTCTACAAATTACGTTTAGTTGATGTACGAAGACGGACCGCATTATTACGTCTTATTACGGTGTTGGAAATGTCCGTATTTAAGCAAAAAGGAACCACCCAGCAAACACGCACTTCTGAGATATCAAAGGATTTACAAAAACATTTGCAGCTCTGTTAGGTGAAGTAAAATTAATATTTATTTTATTTAAATTCATTGATAAATTACTTATTTAAGTATGTGTATATAAATTTGCTCTGAATACTCATAAACTTTCTAGATAATTAAGAAAATGTGCATGTGGTTCCTTTTAACATTTATCAATTGATAGGTTTTCTCTTATACAAAAAAGAACCACAACCCAGGGATTTAATGATATAAATGAAACTATGTATTTATGATATCGTAATAAAGCATTCATTAAAAAGATATATAAAATAATACATATAGAGGACGTTTATTCGACGTTATCATCAATTTGGATTTCGAAATCCACCGTGTCTAGTCCATCTATGTGGTCTTCTATTGCATCATCACTAATAAGATTGTTATAAAAACTCTGTGCATATTGTGGAATGAGATGTAATATGGCCTGAATATCGCTTGAAGGTGAAGAAAGCTTCTCCAGAGGCATTGACGTATAAGGTTCTTCGTTATCTTCTGTAATAAAAAGAAAAAAGCTTTAAATCAAAACAATAAAGCCGCGTCACGCGTGGCTTTTATACGTAGATATAATATGGCGACAGCAAAATATTATTAGTTCTTATAAAGCCGTGTCCCTACTAGACGACTAAGTATGTTGTAGGTACATGCGCCATGTACAAAAAACTGGCTAAGTGCGAGTCGGACTCGCGCAACGAAGAGTTCCGTACCATTATCTATAAAAACGGCAAAAAAATCACGGTTTATTGTATGGGAGCCTCTTAAATATTTATTTTATTCTATTTTTTTATTATTTGTTGTTACAGCGGCATCAGAAATACATCATCTATGAAAATTTCGACTGTCTAACTATCACAGTTCATGAGACAGAGGGACAGACAGACAGACGGACAGCGGAGTCTTAGTAATAGGGTCTCGTTTTACCTTTTGGGTACGGAACCCTAAAAATCACACGCAACAGTGACCAAACCTAGCAAAAAATTAAATAAACTTGTTAAAATTTTCAATTTCGCGGGCTAGGGCCTTGTTCCGGTCAAAACAGTGGCAGCGCGACTTTTAAAATCAAACAAATAATAATTATATGCGCTGAATGTACTGTACTGAATCTGAATCTAAACGTATTTTACCAAAATAGTAGGTAGGTACCTAGATCATCGACAGTTGTTTTTAAAACAGGGTTTAGTAGTTTCATCTCACAATGACAGATGAATCGTAACAAAATGACTCTTAATAATTCGACTCGCCTTCGCGTCGTGAACAACAACAGTGTCGTTAAAATAGGTACGTAAATCCACACAGGATTCCTCTTGTACTTACTAATTAATGAACTATCTTTTTAAAATCACTCCACAATCGGGAATGAATCAAAAGTGGATAAAGCGTACATACCTGCATCTCATAGATTCAATAAGTACTTAAATGCATTAAATAAAACTACTTTACCCGTTGTATCTTCATTTGATTATTATCTTCGGTGTTCGTCTCCAATGCTTTTCTTACCAATTGCTTCCTTGTTTATTTATTACTAAACATTTTCACATTTAATTTTAAAGGTAATTAACAAAAACAATAGAACTTACTTCGCGGAGAAAAAAAAACGGCCGTCACGTATTCGAAATACTTCGCTGAATGTCACCTATATTGACAGATGTTAGACGTTTTACTTTAAAAATTGGAGTTTTGCACTTTGAGCTATTTAAGACGTAATGAAATACGTTGTTTAAAGATGAGAAGCATTCTGCATTGTGCACAAGTCAAGGCATTTGGTACCGTATAGCGATGATGGGTTTCAGGATGTTTTACAATATTTATTTATGCATGATAGAACCGAATGCTTGTGGTTTTATTTTGCAATAAAAAATTACAATTAAATTATGAATTTATTTTACGCATAACCATACCACAGAAACCTGGTTCCATTTTGTGTATTAAAAATAATTGTTATAATAGAAATATGTGTAATGTATAATGGTACCAAGTATGTGCGGATCTGTTTTGTATAAAATGACATGATAGTAATATCGTTTATTTGTTTGAACAAAGCAGTCCCGTGGTGCTGTGGTTCGGTTTTGCTTCATATGTATTATTCGTTGTTGCTGGTGGTTCCTTTCTGCTTTCAGTATACCTTGTTTCCAAGGTAAAAATCATGTGGTTCTTGTTTGTATAAGAATTTAGACCACTTTTAAATGAGTATTCTTCAAGAAACCAAAAAAAGCAAATTTGTCGAGTGGTTCCATTTTGCATAAATACGGACAAATAAAGAAAACAATTAGTTACATCATTACTTCTACTACATATAAATAAACATGCCATTGGTAACGTTTTCTATGTTAAGATGAGGAACTAGTCTCCGATTACAAGTAGAGTCTCGTTAAAAAGGCTCTAGGTCTCTACCTAATAAAATTAATTTTACCTTGGAGATTTTCTTAATACAAGAAGAAACATGCTCGACATTCTCTTTCAAAAGTAAGAGAAACATAACACTTTCTTATTAAAAAACAACACAACAGAATACAAGCGTCTACACATGTCCGTAACAAAAGGTCGGTCTCATAAATGTAAAAACATTTACTCCACGAATAGCGACACGAAAATATCAAATGCCGTTCAAGCAAACTTAATAACAGCAATTTAGCAAAATGCTTCAGGTCAGTTTTACTTCATTATGAATAAAAGTCGGGCCGATTTTCACCGTAACTTGATTAAGGACGAATCTTCGGGATGGCTCCCAGTAAATTACTAGATTATCGTGTACAATTAGAGGTTGAAGTAATTTCATTTGAACGGTAAATCGACGCTTATGTAAACGAACTTTTATAATAATATTAATATACATTAACGTGGAAGAGAGGATCTTTTCTAAATTAATATTTGCTTTACTTACGATTTTAGCTCGTCTTAAATTCAATGTTTGATTGAGAAGCAGATTGAATTAAAAATAAATCGAATAATACAAGGAGTAATATTATATACCTAGACATGTGGAAAAGGAGTAAATATTGATTTTTTTTCTTATCTTTACTTACTTATTATGCAATCTGTGGCGTTTATATACTATATGAATAAGTTATGATATGATTTTATAAGATTCAAAGTGAATCGGCTCCCAGGGTTACGAAGTAACTATTCTCTAATCTGTGCCCAGGGGTCGAATAAGACTCTTTTTCTTAGGAAAAAATAAATCCTGCCTAAAATGCTGCTTGTGTATATTCACCTTTCTTAAATCGTTAGTACCTACCTAGTTGTTGGTACGTTATACTTTCATAGATAGGTACATTTGGGAGTCGAAATGAAAAGACAGGATAAAAAGAAAAATATTAGGCAATCGGTGATTTTACATACTACAATATCTTATATATTTCCAAAATCCACTACCTATCTAAAATGTATTAATTTCAAGACTAGTAATGTTCTTCAAACCACACTCGCTGTAAAATACTCAAACATATAATGCTCAAACACAATATCATCATATTACAATCATCACTCGACCTATAAATAACTATTGAGGTTATAAGAACTCTAAATCCCAAAACCAAAATATTTTACACAGCAAAAGAAAATACATTTAAAAAGCAAAAAATCAAACGCCGCGTTAATAATGTTAATGTACTCACAAACGAAATATTCGGTACACCTACCTGCGCCTTTAAAACATTTCTACTTATTTAATGTTCAACGTACTAAACCCTAATGCCTCATTGACACGAAAACAGAAATGTTCTGTTTGTTTTATCTACACCTAGGATTTTTAGTTCGCATTATGGGTAGTTGTTAACACGTTTTACATCCAATTTGCTGTAGGGTTGATACACGTTAAGTTTTTATCGATGTCATGGTAAATATTTCCCGCTATTTCATATTAAAACTATTCTTTAATACGATGGACTGATAACCAACTTAACTTGTTAATTAGGTATATATAAATAGGAGCGTCTGAAAACCCGCCTTTGGCTCTGGAAATTACCACTGAAGACGCGAGTTTCTGAAGACCAATTCAATCCTTTTGATCTATAGTGTAAGTCAAATGCATTCAAAGTAGTGACCCTAGTTTACCCTATTTAATTGTAAAAAAATATCGAACCAACGGAAAACAATCAACCAAGAAATATTTACAAGTTCCAGAGTCAACCTGTTTGAATAAAACAATGGCGCAATTGTGTGCACTTTGAAAGTCGATAAACTTTTGTATTTTCTATACTTACAGCAAAATGGGACTATTTTAAGATCCATTCGAGCTCTAACAGCGCATAATATCTCAAGTTTGTATTGAACTATTGAAATGAAGTTAATCACAAAAATAAAATAAAAAAATTTCATAAAAATAAACTTTTTGCATTAGAATATTAAGTTATTGAATTAAATAATGCGTCCCTTGAGTCGTATATGCTTTGTCACGAATTGCCACCCCCATAAGTGATAGTATCTACGTTTTTATTTTACGAACGAATTTATACTTTACCTTCATCAATTCAGGGTAGATTGTCGATTGCATATCAGGAAGTTTTTATTCTGTTTGCCTCGTTGATAGAACTTAAATTGTCTGCAAAATAAAATGAAATCATTTATCCTTTAACTCAGAAAATAAGCAGACATGAAAAAATATTTTCCTCTATAAATTCTTAGAAAATTCTCGCAAAAAAAATGTAAATGCCACTATAAACAATTTAATCAAAAAGACAATACCGCATTACAATACATAAAGACGTAAAAACACATTTAACGGTAACAACGCAACTGCCATTAAATATTCAATCTTAACCCACAAAGTTGAACCAGGACAAATCACAGTGAAGGGCTTTTTTCTTCAGATCAAGAAGTCTAACCGGATAATTAAAACGTCATTCATTCACGACTGGCTTGGGTCCGAATCCTCGCTTGCGAAAACCTTACCTATTCTTTTACATTGTACCTTTTTTTACCTTTCGAATTTCCACTCTGGAACCTTCTATTCATTATTTTAAGACTGAATTGTTTGTGAAATTGAGCACTTGAGATTTCATATAATTTGACTGCTTTAGTTTATGGTAATTGCGACTTGATGTTAATTATAATTGTTAGAAGAATACTTTGGACTTTTATGGAAATGCAGTAATTAAATTGGGTGTACGAAAAATCACATGCAAATCATGTATTTTAATCTACTTTATTATATTTTATTCTGCTAACTGCTTGTCCTTGCTCCGGCTTTTTGTAATATTTTCAAATTATTAATCTAAAGCGGACATTAATTACCTAAATAAAGAGACGTAGGTACCTAGTAAAGACTTTTGTACTTAAGTAATTTATATTCACAAAACAAAAAGTTGGGAGTTCAAGAACTCAATTGGGCAATATTTTCCATGACAAATTGTAATATAATTTTGTCATTAGCAGTACATCTAGCTAACAATCTAAAAAAATATCGTATTGGATATTTTAATGTATGTTAATTAATTGTTGTACCATAGTTTAAATTATTAAGGAGAAAATGACCTGAATTCACGATAATCAAAAAAATGTTCACTTTTTATACATATAAATTCAAAAGTTATTAAGTACTATTAAAGTGAAATTGATCTGAATTCATGGTAATCGAAAAAAAAATTACTTTTAATAAACATGAAATCCTCAAATTCGACGTACACAGGCCGCACGCTAATACCCATACTATTAGCTGCATCCATTTCGTTTTGTAGGATATAATTTTGTGTAGAAATACAATTCCATCGCAGGCGCATTATCATTTGATATATTTGATTACACTTTGTAATTTAGCTGGTGATCATTAATTTATTCATTGGGTTTACATGTAAGGTTATAAAAATCAAAGTTAGTACAACTGGAGCTAACTTAGAAATACTATGAAAGGTCTTCTAGGACTTTTAATTTTTTTATATAAATTGGTTAAAAATGATTTCATTAAATGCAACTCGACATAATCCAATAAATTGACAATCATAAGGTTTTATTCATAAATGCTTCCTAAACTCAAAGCTTTCATCAATTATTATTTTAAACGAGAAATAATTGCTGAAATGTTTTAATAACCACTTTTAGGATTAAAATTCTTACTGGCTGTTCTCGCTACTATTAAATAATAATGCTCGTATCGTGTTTTTTAATACTTACGGAAGATACAATTTACTTTATTTACTTTATTAATGTTAGTCTAAGTTTCATTATAATAGAAACCTTTGAACATAACGATGATGATAAACGTGATATGTACCTAATCCGATATAATTTCGTTATTAGTAAATATTATAATCGAGTTCCATCAATCATCGACATCAATCATCTTCTATAAATACATTATATATGTGACACACACATTTTTTATTATGAGACCATGAAAAGTAAACATTCCTTATTTATTTCTGGCTTATAACTAAACAAACATAATATTTTAATAGATATTATTAGGAGATCCTGTACTATTTATTATTTTCAAATTCGCTGTAGAGAGGCCGCACTCTAATGGCGCTCGCATTCACGACGTAGATTTCTGTCGCGATGGGTATAAATTAGCCGTTTCTAATTTGTTCGAAAAGTCACAAATTGCCCCGTGTTATAGCTATTTCCGTAGGCACTCTACTTCCATTATATAACATGCAAATGGTACTTGAGTGTCCCTTTATTTGAGTAGTATTTATTTACTTTTCTTCCTTCCATCTACAGTATACTGATGTAATAAAGCTGATAGATTGTTCGTAAAGTTGTTTTGTATTAACCATGGGCGTAGCCACGGTGGGGCAGGGTGGGGCGCTTGCCCCACCCTGGCTCTGACCTGAAAGGTACCTACCTAACCAAATCTAAAAAACTTAATTATCTAGGTACCGACTACAAAACTTAATATCCGTTAAAAAATTCTCACTCGAAAGTTGTCAGTCGACACAAAAAGCTTGCGCTTCAGTTGCATGATTTAAACCACCTTTGGTGACAGAAAAAGTAGTGTAGTACTGTTACCCCATTAAATAAAGCTGTTTTTATTTAGCCAAATTCGCACTAAATTTCCCATCCAATTTCACTTTTGTTTTAGGTTAAGGGTCACTTACTGACCATAAAAGCACAAAAAGCTGACAGATCCAGGTGGAGCTTCGCTCGCAATCTTAAATAAAAGTTTTTGGTCGATATCTCGGAAACTATCCACTTTAAGGCAAAAAATATTTGGATTTTTTTGAAGATAATAAAATTTTACATCTTTTATACGTTGTAAACTTTTTTGTAAAACTTTCCGTTTACGATTTATGGCCTATTTAATGAGCCGGTTAATCGTTTTTGGCAAGTAACTCTTTAAATATTGGATTAATCAATGAAATGCATATATCCATTTTTTAAGATTACATTATTTGAAACTTTTTTTCTAATGCTTTTTGAGTTATTTAACATTTAATGTTGGATTACCGGGCGAAAAATAGAAAATTTCAAGGTATAAAGGAAATGAAAGGAAAATATTTAAAACAATGTATTAAAAAAATTTCTATAAGTAAAAAAAAATCAAAAATTTTGCCGTTTCGAAAACGGCGAAAATCCACTTGCATTGGAAATTTCTTCTTCGTTTTCATTTCATCCGTAAAAAAAATTTTGGCCTGCCACGTAACCCGCCGAGCGGCGGCATTTCTACATTGAACGTACAACAACTCAAAAAATATGGGCACTAGAAAAAATTTCAAACAAAAGTTGTAGAGAATAAAGTTATCTAAAAACTACATACATGCATTTTATTGATTAATCCAATATTTTACGAGTTATTAGCCAAAAACGATAAACCGGTTTATTAAATAGGCCATAAACCGTAAGCAGTAAGTTTTACAAAAAAGTTTACAGAATATAAAAGATGCGAAATTTGACTTTCTACAAAAAAGTCTATGTAACGTTTGCCCTAAAGTGGATAGTTTTCGAGATATTGGTCAAAAACTATAAGATTGCGAGCAAAGCTCCACCTGGATCTATCAGCATTTTGTGTTTTTATGGTCAATAAGTGACCCTTAACCTAAAACAAAAATGAAATTGAATCGGAAGTGCGAGGTTAGATGCTTTATTTACTGAGTTATGTCTACCATTTGAAACTTAGAGCATTTTAATGCTCTAAGATTTGAAATGGTTTATTTTTCCATTTACATAGACATGTTTATATTTTATGATAAAAAGGAATCATATATTTGTCGGAGAATTTAAATAACTCTCCATAATTAATTATAATTAGGTAGATATGTGAAATAATATTAAATAATGACTCAGTGCGCACACCTTGCGCGGTCGATGGTAGTACCGAGACTATATCATCAAGCTACTGACTCAAGGAATATAAACCATAGCATGGCCCGTAAACCCATGCATTTCATATCAATTCAATATCGACATTATGTTGTACTCAATAGAGTACATTATAATAGGAAGGTATAGCCACATAACAACTACTCTGTTATGATTCTCTCACACGGCCTTTCTGACAACGAGCGCGTTCTCGCGCGAACAATTCGACAAGTAATTTTGCGAGATTACTTCTGCGTCGCATTTTATTTGTTGTATTCACTCTTTTCCCTTCACGGTTTGTAACTTTTCGCACCGACTCTCAAATTATTACTCATCATCGTCATCAACGGCGATATCAACAACTGCTACTGTCGCCTAAAGGCGAAGCTTTGAATGTATTGTGTGTGTGTATTATATTGTAAGTGTAGAGCTCTGAACAAATACTGGAACTACATGCAGCGCGGAGCCTGACATGTACTGTGGCACATGAAGCGCAATGCTTCGCACAAAATCTGGAACTACATACAGCGCAGAGCCTCATATGTACTGTGACTACAAGGAGCTTAAAGCTACCCACAACAACTGGAACTACACGAAGCGCAAAGCTTCCAATGTACTGTGATCACAAGGAGCGCAATGCTACCCACAACATCTGGAACTACATGCAGCGCGGAGCCTGCCATGTACTGTTATCACAAGGAGCGCAATGCTACCCATAACATCTGGAACTACATGCAGCGCGGAGCCTGCCATGTACTGTGATCACAAGGAGCGCAAGCGCTACCCACAACTACACGAAGCGCGGAGCTTCCAATGTACAATATGACATACACGCCTTGCTATGTCAAACACAGAGCTATTATTGAGCTATTAAAGTGTGGTGTGCATGTGTGTTATGAAACTTTTGTGTAATACTTAGATTAACTATACGGAACTATGTAACAACCGAGGAAATAAATAGGTAAAAATAATAAAATAAAACAAAAATAAAATTATACGGAGTATTTATTTTTTTTACAATACTTTATTGTACAAAACAATGTAAGAAAATCTAGTACAAACTTATAAAGTAAAAATATTTTGCACAATATGCGGCCTTATTGCTACACAGCAATCTCTGCCAGGCAACTTGCAAATTACTGGAAGTAAGGAGTAACTTTTATGGAATACATTTTTATTCATTGGCTCACTTTCCAACTGCTTAGATAAATTTGGAAGTTCTTGACACAAATATGTACTGAGCATGACCTCCAGTTTGAGGCTCGATTCGATACCTCTCGTTATCGCAAAGTTGAGATTATTTTGTATGGACTGGAGAACTTTTCTCCTAACTTAGTAATTTACATCGTATGACACGCCATCAAATCGTCGTCCAGTGACATATCTAGTGAATTTACAGGAATACACAAAACCACCTTGCACTTATACCTTGATGTATACAGCTAGGTATAATAAGAACACTTTACGGGGCAGATTAACAGCTAATAATTAATTTACGAGGACTGAACCAGGTTCTAAAGTCACACCGACTTCCATCATCCATTTACCACTACCGACGATATCACATTTTCATAGTCTACCTTGAGACAATTCAATAATCATAAATGACCGCCAAAACAAGTAAAATAATATTGATGTTACAATCGGCTTTTCTTTCTTACTAACACAATATCAACATTAAACAGAATGCCTTTTTTTTTTTCAATACGAGCCTTATAGACGTTCAAATGCTCGTCCATCCTGACTTTTGCGTTATTTCTAATTTCAAACAGGTTAACTTTTAAAGTGTTGACACTCGTACTAAATCATTATAACGTAGTGGTCTTGCAGCCTATAGACAATTGCATTGGGCTGTCGCCTGTGTTAAGCTTTTGATAAAATACAATTCAAAATAAGTTGAATTTCGCCAATTGTAGAATACCAATATCTACGCTCATGACTATGCGGTGGACTTGCAGCCTATAGACAATTGCAATGGGCTGTCGCCTGTGCTGTGCGTTTCTTTCATACAATACAATTCAAAGTAAGTTGAATTTCGCCAATAACTGTAGAATACCATTATCTACGTTCATGATTTTCAGCGATAGTGAAACAATGAACTTAAGAACAGACATAAACCTTTTAAAATAACCCGTTAGCGCAACTCATCCCACTTGTAATTTTGTAAAACTCAAAAGGACACTGTCAACACAAGTCTATGAGTTCGCTACCTGCGAATGACGTAGCTTGATCGGCTACTATTCCTTTCAGCGCCTTAAATAAGATAACAAAAACAAAGTGCTTAACATGCTCTTTTTTTTTTGGAGACACATTTTTAACAGGAGCTAGGTGACAATATTTACCAGTAAATGCGTCAACAATTACCAATGCGCATTCTATAAAGCTATACCGCTACTCGTAAGTGCCATTCGTATCGATGGTAATGTATGAAGTGGTTCTGATACATTTTCTATCGGATGTCAAGTCAACTGTCTAGCTCTAGACTCTAGAGGGCCTTTTATTAACTTTGCAATCTAAAAACGTTCAATGTACGTTCTAACGAACTAAGTACACAAAGTTTGCAGGTTTTTCCAAACTAAAATGTTTCAATGTTTCAAATAATCATGAAATGATTGTATCAATAAATGAATGATAACACTTCGTTTGCACCAAACAAAAGAAAATGTTTATACAGCAAGCATTTTTTTATCATATGTGACACCTTAAATTTAAATCAATAATATCATTTTATCGGCTTCAATTACTTTACTTAATATGTTCGGATCAACAACTTATGTTCGGCTTGTAGTCGTCGCGAATCTTTACTTTTTTTTTTTGCCCAAATTGAACATTATGTGAAGACAACTAGTTTCTACTAATAAAATCTACATGCGGTATTCTTGGACCCTTGCGTAGGTACCGACATCGAAATGAAAAACTTGTATGTAAGCCCATCATCTATGAACACGAGGAGAAAATCTTTTTCTTATGACATGATGCTTTGAGACTATTTCAGTCTGTTAATATTTTAAAATGTTAACACTTAATTGATTATGCTTGAGGTCTTCTTAAATATTTTAACTCTATTTAATAACTATGATAACAACTTTCTGTGTCAGTGATTCTTTGATATTATTCGACTTTTAAGTTGATCATTACTTTCTTGTAGGAAAACTGAACCACTATCAATCTATTGAACAGGAATCTGTGTGTACTTCGACACCGAGATTTGTACGAAAATCGTTAATAAGCAGAAATCTTTTTTTTAATCATTCTAAAATATTTCGCGAACTTTAACGTTCTTTTGACAATAATGCTTCAGCAAGAGCCTTATTTTTTTTTTTATCTAACAAGTCTACCGTTCGATGTTATGAAACCTTGTGGTGAATACCTATTCAATGTTGCAACAGCAACTTGCATTTATTCCAATTAAATGAAAACTCTGCGCAAGCGAGACTTTCAATACTCTTTTTAAACAAAAGAATGTAACCTCTTATGATTTTGAAAACTCGAGAACATCGTTGAATATAAAAAGTAGCTATGAAGTCACGTAATTTATCTAGTCCTTGGTTTTACAACAAGGGCATTACAAAACCTTATCAATGTTGAAAGAACTGTAGATTGTGCTAGGGTTGTATTCACAAGTCTTATTCCCATTTCACAAAATTTGTGCTTTACTTTCAATAATGGATCTGACACGATGAAAATCATTAAAATCATTTAAATCCGTGTCTATAGATTCAAAATTACTTTCCGCAAAAACAAATATTGTTTATTTTATATTCACGAATAATTTGAGTCCCATTATTATTCATAATCAAACTACGTCCGGCTCTAGTACAAACATCTCAACCTGTTACTCTATCCCAGGAAGTACTCGAGAGTCTACAATAACCAAAGCTCATATTAACATCATTATTACAATAACCAAAGCTCATATTAACAGTTATGGGTAATGTTGAACGGGCGAATGAATAGGTTGATACAGGGCCAATTCCTGTTACGCGAGTTTATACAAACTCTAGAGGCGTCATGCTATCGGCTATCCTTTTACAAAGGAAAAAAAACAATCGGACCTGCTGTCAATAAGGCACTTGAACTTAACGCCGGCAACGTCTTTGACTGTAAGCGGGGTATCGTGCTGTAAACACACATTAATAAGGGTATTGTTTCTTTAAGAGCGTGCCGCCCGTTGCTTAGAAAAACAAACCTCTTCTATGTGACCAAATTTATGACAATAAATGCGTTGTTATTCTTATCGATTAAACTAACTGATTTTGTTTCATGGGCGAGATTTACAGTCACGTTTGTAATGACATGTGAACACACAGTTATAGCAAACAATTTGCAACATGCGACGCTTTAAATGATTTGTGCCAAAATGTCTATCAAGACCCACAGAATCAATCGGCGTGTATCATAATAAATCAGATCATACCTGGTCATCTGCAATACCTTCTACCACGAATTTACTATATTCGCATAGTTCCAGCCCGTTCTCAGCCGGTCGATTAGCGCCAACTTTGTAGTGGAGCACTCGATGTATGTTGAAACTCGATCACTTTTTTACCATACCATATCTCGAAAAGGTAATTCCTCTCGCTTCTTAGCTTCTTTTCACGTTAAAAATAATGTCCACACAGGTAGATGAAGGCTGGCCTCGTAGTGGGTCTTCCTTACTTATGCATTAGACCCGGAAACAAAATATTTCGTTTCGGGAAGTGTATCTGCCATTTCTTTTAACAGGGATGCGCACGACATGATGCTTTATTGGAAAAACCCACACACAACACATGATGTTGTTGTTATGTTAACATTCTCACGATTTATTGGTGGAAACTCTGGTGCTTCTCGAACCTCATTAACACTATCTATTTCTTCTTGAACTTCACTAACACTATCACTCGTTTCACTCACTTGCAGATTTGCATCGTTTAACGTAGTATTCTTATTGGAATCGGGGGTAATAAGTGCCGATCCCACCGCTGCTGTCGGAGAATTTAAATAACTCTCCATAATTAATTATAATTAGGTAGATATGTGAAATAATATTAAATAATGACTCAGTGCGCACACCTTGCGCGGTCGATGGTAGTACCGAGACTATATCATCAAGCTACTGACTCAAGGAATATAAACCATAGCATGGCCCGTAAACCCATGCATTTCATATCAATTCAATATCGACATTATGTTGTACTCAATAGAGTACATTATAATAGGAAGGTATAGCCACATAACAACTACTCTGTTATGATTCTCTCACATATTATTGTATTAGAAAGATAAACTATATAATATAGGGATGAAATTTGCAACATAAACGGCTGTATCTTTTGTTTGTGTTGATTTGTTCATTATTATTTCAGCTATCAAGCTGAATTAAATAACCGCCACGCGTTCTTGAAAAAAAAAGGTATTTTTAAACAGACAGACAGACGGATAACAAAGTCTGCCTGTCTGTTTGTCTGTCAACACCCTTTTTCTCAGGAACGCATGGAGGTATAAAGCTGAAATTTATATCGAATACTCAAGTCCACAAAATCAAAAGATACAGCCGTTTTATGCTGCAAATTATCGCAAATTTCGACATTCGCAAGGGAATCAAAACCTACATTGTACTTCCCGTGAACACAAAGTCTTGAAATTTGGTTAAAAGCAATGTCTTATAGCACAGATAAAGGAAAAATTGCTAAAACATACATTTTAGAGTTACAACATAATAAAAAGTAGGTTTGTTCGGACTCGGTGCGCGACTCCGACTCGCACTTGGCCGGTTTTTTTTGCCCCACCCTGTGCCCATGGCTAGCTACGCCCATGGTATTAACTTAACATAGTAAAACTAATTTTATAAAATACTTTTAATACTAAGTAGGAAATCACGCATTTTCAAGCGCTATAGACTCGTCGTAGGAAAATCCATCGTTACCAGCTGTATAGTGCTTTGAATTTTTCGTATTGCAATTTGCGTTAACTATTCCTTAACAATTTGACCAAGAGCAAGATTTTACTGTCGTAGAAAACTAGAAGCGCACAAAAGCCTATACCACCTTTTGCTTTTCAACTATCGCTTCATTGTCCCCACAATGGACAAAACCGCTACAAAAAGGCGTAGCAGTTTGAAGCTCACTGCTATTTCGGAAATTTGGCCAAAATTGATATTTAACTATCACACCACATCCCATATGTGATCTACCAGAAGTTTTTAATTGCTAAATAATATATCTGAAGTTTACGTGAGGAAATTCATAGAAAACCTAAATACCTACACATTATTTATTCTTTGAATGTGAAGAAGTAATCGAACGAAGAATGCATTAATAATAAAACATCTTGGAGTACAGAAAATGCTAAGTGCATTTTAAATCAATTTTATAACACATAAATATTTATTAAGTTACTACACAGTTATCAATAAACAACTAAAGATAGAGGAAAATAAATAAACAAAACTTTTATTTCACAATTACAAAGTAAAATAAATACAACAATGTCGAGGAATCGAAAATTTTGACAAACAACAAAAATATAATACTTTTAATATCATTAACGGTACACAGACCTTACAAAATAATAGACAGTTGGCTTCATTGTAGATACTAAATTAATAATTAGTCGAGTATTAGCCGTATAACTTGTGAGCACCTCGTATGGATTCTTCAATTAATTAATGCTGAGATCTCAAATATTTGCAATTAGTGAACTAATACCGAACTATTACTCTCTTGAAACTAAAGCTCTATTATAAATGTTAACAATACTATGAAACAAGCTTGAAATCGATTAATTCACTTATCAAAACCATATATATTGGTTCTTGGAAATACGTTGCAATGTATTTCGTAGCGTAGTGTAGACATTTTAAGAAATAATAGGTACATGACATATGTTTTCGTTGTATCATTTTATAAATTGTATGTAAGATTGTATGTATCTTTCTTAATTGCATGCGCAATAATGGCTTTCATGTATTTTCGTTGTTGGAACTAATGTTCTAAAGAATATTCTACTTTATTCGGAACTAATAAATAATTATTTCATTGATCATGTACTTCCTTAGGTTATACTTAAGTACCTACTTACTCTAAGAACATAGCCACAGATTATTCCAGCGAATGTAGATATTTAGGTAAAGAAAAAAATAGTTATATTACCCATTAATAAGAAGGTATAATTTAAAGTGGACATTCCGTTATGTTAATAATCCCTCATTATTAAGGCAATTTCTATGACATCAGAAAATACACATCAGAAAACCGATATCTTTGTATACTCTCGGATGGTTGTGTTCCACAAATAACGCTTTCTAATTCTAGGCTTATGAGATTATGCATTATTTGGCTCATCCTAGATCTAGACGAACAAACAACAACTATTAACTCGACAAATACAATCTAATAACTTGACTATAGTTAACGTTTATTTAACATTAGTTTTTAGAATATAATATAAAGTATCTATTTGTTTCAATATTAACTAAACAGTTATTATTATTGTTCAGCTGTCAGCACAATAAAGATTTAAAAAAAGATATACTTTTGAACAATTTCAACCGTCCACATTCACATAATCAGTTTTAAATATAAAAAAGTTCAAAACCACATATTCCTTTTACTTCGCAATTTAACAGTGCTATATTATAATCCTACCAAATAAAATGCACGCTGTAATTCGCTGATCCGATATTACACGTATTAGCGGTCAGCGCTCGTCTTTAAAGGCAGCATTTAAATTTTTAAGACTACAAAGTTGCAGGCGCCTGAGGATCCAAATCTTCTTACTCGTAAGCTGCTTAGAGCAGTCTTTCCCAACGTGGGCGATAACGCCCCCTTGTGGGCGCTGCAGTCCTAAAGGGGGGCGGTAAGAGACCCAGAAAAAAAAGGGGGCGTTGTGTAGGGCTTTGGGGTCGATTTATAATTTCATCTACCTAGCTAGGAAGACTCTTAGACACCGACTGAGCTCTCGACTTCGAGAGTCGACATCTTGTGAACATCAACTAATATTAATTAAGATATTGCTCAAACTCGGTTCGATATAATAGACCGCGGGCAATCATGTTTTAACAAGTTTTTGTTAAATAATGAATAATCCGATTTGTACATTCCTCTATCAATCGGCTGGTTCTATAATACTTGTTCTTGCCACGTTCTTGCTTATCGAGTACGATTGGGCGTCGAATGAGATAAACGAGTTTATGCACGTTTGTCTTATTCCTGTTGGTGCGTGCTGCTTATGCAATCCTATATAAACGACGTAAATTTATTTTATTTTCATTTGCGGTTTCGCGCTTAATAGATAAGCAGTACTTGATTTCAACACTTACGTATTTCTCAAAACAAAACAATGTCGGAAGTAAAAAAGAAGAGACGGCAATACTCTGCGGAATATATTAAATTCGGATTTATTGAAAATCCCACAAACCCGTCGTCGCCTTTGTGTCTTCTATGTCTAAAAACATTTTCGAACGAAGCAATGAAGCCTTCAAGACTGCAAGATCATTTGAATAAAATGCATCCAGATAAGAAAGACAAGAATGTAGCATATTTTCAAGACCTAGAGAAGAAGCATAATACTCAGCCAAGTGTATCAAAACTATTTTCGGCGGCTGCTAAGCAAGATGACGACGGACTTCGAGCTTCGTACAATATCTCTTTGTCAATTGCTCAAAAAGGCAAACCACACAACATCGGAGAAGAGTTAATTTTACCAGCAATAAAGGAAGTAATAACTACTGCGCTTCATAAACCGGCCGCAGATATTATCCGAAAAATTCCTTTGAGTAATAATTCTGTGCAAAGACGAATTGATGAAATGGCTGAAAACATTGAAGAATCATTGTGCAATCATCTGAGGACTAGTCAATTCTCAATTCAGCTCGATGAGTCCACTTTACCAACTAATGAAGCGTTGTTGCTATCTTACGGGAGGTTTATTAAAGATGAGAAAATACGTGAAGAACTATTGTTTGCCAGAAATTTGGAGACAGATACAAAAGGCGAAACCATATTCAATACATTGGAAAAGTTTTGTGAAGAGAAAGAGATTCCTCTGAAAAATATTATATCAGTTGCTACGGATGGCGCTCCGGCTATGACAGGGCGTCATAAAGGCTTCATAGCGTACTTAAAGAATAAAATTCCAGATGTCCTTGCTATACATTGCGTTATTCATAGACAACATTTGGTTGCTAGAAACTTAAGTGAACGACTATTTCAATCACTGCAATATGTCATCAAAGCAGTCAATAAAATCCGTAGCAGCTCTTTGAATGATAGATTATTTCATCAGCTTTGTGCTACTAATGACGAAGATTTCAACCGTTTGTTGCTTCATACTGAAGTTCGTTGGCTGTCAAGAGGCAATTGTCTGATTCTATTTTACAACCTGTTTGACTCTGTGATAGAGTTCTTGGAAACTAAAGATACAGAACTGCGCAACAAGCTCATAACATCAAAGAATGATATAGCTTACATGACAGACCTGTATAAATTGTTCAACGACATGAACCTCCAACTGCAAGGCGATGAACTAAATTTAATTAAAACAAAAAATGTCGTTGCTGCTTTCGCAGCCAAACTGCTTCTGCACAAAAAGAATATGGGCAGACGTGAGTTTCACAATTTTCCGAATTTATCAGTATTCTGCAGTAACGACGACTTGTTTGCCTACTGCCAACATTTGGAAAACCTCCACATTGACTTCACCGAACGATACCAGGACATTTTAAACTTGGAAATACCAGACTGGGTGTTGGATCCGTTTTCAAATGTCAACACAGCAATGTCACCTCAGCTGGAAGAAGAACTTATAGAATTGACAACAAACGAAGAAACAAAAATCAAGTTCAAAAATGGATATCAAGAATTTTGGCTACAAAAACCGATCCCGCAATTGTACCCTGGATTGTGGTCAATTGTTCAACGATTCTTGATAGCATTCCCATCGTCATATTTGTGTGAACGTGGATTTAGTGCTGTGGCAACGCTGCTTACTAAAAAGAGAAATCGTTTGCGTGTTACCGAACGTGGCGACTTGCGGCTGTTTTTGAGTAAATTGGAACCTGATATCAACAAACTTATTGAACAGCATCAGATTCAACCTTCACATTAGTTTTTATATAAGAATTGATTATGTTTGTTTTATTTTCAATAAAAGATACTCTGTCCGAATACTATAAAGTTGCGTTTCAATAATCAGTTATAAGTACTTAGCGGTTTTTAAGTATGTTTAAAAAGGGGGGGCGTTAAAAAATAATGTATTCTTAAAGTGGGCAGTAGACAAAAAAAGGTTGGGAACCCCTGGCTTAGAGGGTAAGGCTTTGACAATCGAATGCGAGATTGGGGCCTGCGAATTTAAATTTCGTTGAGGTACTGCGAGAATTTCGCGCACTACTGGATTATGTCGCTTGTTAAATTTAAGAATTTTCCTTCAGTTTTATGTAGATCTTTACCTATACGTTCATTTGCTACATTTAAGAATAAATTATATTGTATTTAATAATGGGTATTATGTATGTTACTTTTCTACGTATTAAGTACCTATGTTATAGAACATTTTATAAACAATAGAAACCTCTCTACAATACTGCCGGTTTCTTTCAATCACTTTCACATTCAGGCTATACGACTTAGGAAATAAAGAAAAAGTACCTAGTGATTAATGGATTTTATTAAAAGGTTTATAAACAAGAGTCTGAATTATTTCAACTATAATGGAGTAACCAAATTAAAAAATGTATTTCATTGCCCAGTACCTACAGTTAAAATAGATACGCCTTATTAATTTCTACTTAGTACTTGTTTAAAATTAAATCCAAAATAATAGATAATCATTTTCAGAATCCGGCCGACCGCAAGATATTTCAGACAATTTTCCTTGAAATTTTAGTCAGATATCACTAAATTCAATTCAAAATTATAGTATCTAGTTACTTATAAATTTTGAGAAAACATATTTCAGAAACAAGATATTATCGAGAATATAATCAAGTTAATTTCATGAATAGCAGTTGACCTCGATATACAATATTAAATTCATATTTGGTTCTCTCTAACCAATGTGGGCGGTATACATCACAAATCAAAAGCATTCAAGTCAGTTTATCCTTCTAAATATCCAAAATTTATTGATATAATATTATGTAAAATAACTTTAAAATAGTTATAAACTTAAGAAAGTCCTTAACCAAAATTATCATTCTGGAGGACGGTGAAATTCTTAAAAATATAATCTAACCGAAACCTTTATAAATTACAATACGATTTTCATGAACACTGCTTTGATATTACATTTCTTGTAATTAACATCTGCGCCAACATTTTTCGAAATATTTCGATAGTATGTTTTTAAGATATAATTTTATTTTCATTTTAGCAAGCTTTAAGGCTATAATTATATTTTATTAATGTAAGTTTCAATGATTCATTGAACATTTCCAATTCAGAGCAACTAATAGATTTGCAGAGCACACGTGCTTCTAAAAATTCACCTTTGTTCATTGAACAATACGAGGCCAGTGGCGAATCAATAAAACGAAAATAATGGTTTTATATTCCACACCTACAACCAGAAAACATAATAATACCATGAACACCATGTCCTAGTTTGCACCTAGGTACCTCTTAGTAAATGAAGATAGGATAGCAGATACAAAACTATTCATAATATTTTTTTTTATGTTTTATGTATTAATGTGGTGATCCTAATAAAATGATTTTATTCTTATTCTTTTATTCTATTCATATCTTCTGGACACATTATTTTATAGATATTCGATTTCAGTTACATTTACAAAAACACCATCACACAATCTGGATCGGAAATAGGGATGAACATTGGTCAAGATTTCCCTATCTTGCGTAGACATCAGATATACCTAATATTAATTTTATCATAAACAAAGATTACATTTATAAATTCAAATTGTTTTCAAGACTTGAAAACAATTACACTTAGGGCCGATTTTTCAATCCTTGGTTAAAATTTATCCGTCCAATAAAGTATTACACAAACATTTTAAAATGTCACCTGTATAAACTGTCATATACGGACAATTAGAATACATTTTTGAAATGGTAGTTTAATACGTTATTCGATGAATAAGTTTTGACCAAGGATTGAAAAATCAGCCCTTAGTGTAAAACACTCGCTCAAAAATAAAAACCACATTATTTTAAAATGAAGAAAACCGTATTCAAGTGAATACAGCTGTAAGATTTGTTTCGCGTTAGCGGTGATTTCGCTAAAATTAAGCTCTTTAAAGGCTATATTTTGAAAAGGAATGGCGGAAAGGAAACCGGATACCGGATGTAAATAAATGCGGTACTTAACTGGTCCACGGAATTTATTGTGCCAACTCTGGATTTCGTACTTAGTATTAATATTCGGCTGGGAGAAGCATATTATGTATTAATATTTGTAGGTTGTAACTTTAATTCGTGTAATAAATAAATAACAGTAACCTTTTACTAACGATCAAATTAATATCAGTCTTTGAGCCTTACACTTCTTAAAACACAAGTCTTTACCCGACTGCGAATGAAGGAAGGTTATGTTTTTCGAGTGCATGTATGAATATTTATTTGGCATGTCCTACAGCCCAAATCGCTGGACGTGTTTTGACTTATGAGCTGTCGTTGTAATCATCAGAATTGTGGTAGTGACATAGGCTACATAAATTAGCAGTTAGTTTTATTTCTTCTACACATTTCTTTTAATTATGATAAATACAAAAGTATAGACAAAAAAGAAAGATTACAATATACTCTTATAACACTAAAGTACCTTACACTTCATGTACGCATGATAAATATTAATTATCGATTATTTTTTTCTTGTCTCTCCTACTGCTGGGTGTTGGCAAAAATAATATTATATGTTCACAGTGAAAACACTATAAGGAGGCATTTTCATGTATCTTTAGTTAATAAGATTTTTTTTTGTTTTAAATATATCTCTGTCTTTGTCTCTGTATGTTTTCCAATAAAGAAAAATAAAAAATAAAATAAAGCCATACAATCGAGAACTGGATCCACTGAAATGAATGGTTATTACAGACGTCATCGCCGACCTGTGACTCCAAGCTTAAGCCTATAAAGGAAGGATATAGGTACTGGAAGCCCCACTTTGTGGCGTGTGATCAATGGATTTTTTTCGTATTTCTAAAGAGTGTATGTGAAACATTGATTTGTAGGGTATTGTTATACATGCTAAAGTAGGTGTGGAATACTAGTATTTGTTTAGAATATAGGAAGTAGGAAATAAGTCGAAAATAATTGAAAGTATATTGTAGTTAAACTAAGAATACATTTTAGTCAGTTTTTAATACATATTATTTATTTATTACACTGCGAAATTTCAAGCACAAAACCCCGATTTAAAAATATAATTTTGGACAATTGGCACTGTAGTTTTGTTCTTTAATTCAACATAATATGTTACAGAAATCTACAAATTCAATACAGCTTGTGATGTGTCACGTCCCTAGATTGATAGTCGATCTAAAATAAATGGCTAAGAACTGGACGCCCACTCGGCTGTCTGGGAACCGTTTGAAAGTCTTTCACGTGCTTTCAACGTGATTTATATATTTATAATTCATAGACAGCGATTTATGTGCTATTAAGCCGATTATTATAACATCTAACTACTATTATATCCAATTAAATACAAGTAATAATAGAAAATAATATTTGGGTATCTTTTAACGAATGCTACAACAAATAAAACGAGCATTATTTAAGAGCAATAAAATAAGGAATGCACGTGTGCGTATACTTTAGATACATTGTGTATAATAATTCTGCGCAATTGCCATTCATTAAAGCCTATTGTAGCACATTACAACACAACAAATCGATTATATTTTTCCTGGTGTATTCGATTTATTTCCTCCTCCTAAACTCGTGTCGGAAGCCAAGACTGGGTCGCAGACCAAGTTTACTAATATTTTCCTACTCTATACTTTGTCAATCTGTATTACCTATTACTTTATATAAACACTATCTAAACATACAAATCTCAAATTACAACATCTCATATTCACTAGCTAAACTGTAAACCATCCAGCTTTAATAACTCTCGGACATTTCCACTCGTTTCACAAAGAATTTTCAATTGCCGACGGATTTCCGCGGACTACGGCATGCGGATTCCATTTACTGTTGAACAGACGTACCACACAATCATCTTCATTATATCTTTGGAAATCCCTAGCAGAAACTACGGAGTCTATTATGGGACCCTTTCGACCTTATTAACTGAGGTTTATATCCAAATATAGGTTTGCCTTTGATGTTTATCGTTATCGATTTTAGAACGAAAATATGTACCTATTTGATTTTTTTATATTGTTTGTTATGTTGAATGATTTACATAGTGTAATAAAATGTATCATCACATGTGACTATCCTTGTGTTTATAGAATTACTGATTATTAGATATTAGATTTTAAAGATAAAGTTATTTTTAGTACTTATACCTAATGCGGTACTCTATCGTTTAGAGGTAAAAAATGCTTTCAAATATAGATTTTGCGCTACATAATTATTAATATATTATAATCAATTCTGAAAATAGTTTCATAAAAGCAAACAATTGAATATGCTTTATCAAAGATTGTAAATGAATTATTAAACACAAACAATATTACAATAAAATCTAACAGAGCATTCTTTATTTCTATAAACGCAAACTTCCCGCGTTATAAAGCAAATAAACACAACGAAAGCAGAATTTAGTTCAGTTAATTATAACTCCTACTGTGTACTAAGTTTTAATCTGTAGATTAAGTCTAAAAAATGTAGGAATCGTGTTCATTAAATCTAACGAACGGAACGGGATTACAATTTCAGTTGGACTTTTACGTATGTTACTATTTTGTTCTTGGGCGTTGTTTAATTAGTGGATGGTTTATTATAGATCGATATAAAAGCTTAGAGTATATGTTCGTTAATATACGGTAGTAATTAGTTGGCTTCTCTTCCTTGAAAGAGAGTCATTAATAGGTACTTTTCTAACTGTTTCCAATTTAATAGGTACTGATTTGATCGTCCAAAGAATACATCTTATAGTCGAATATTAATGCGCAAAAAAGTTAAACCATTTTTTTCTTACCTTTGTTTAAGATTAAAAATAAACAATTATTAATTTAATTAAACATAAAAAAAAATGTAAATAATATGCTTTTTGAGACTACTTAGAGAAATTAATAATTCTCATCTAAAATTATTATTTTTCTAAGTTCGTGATAAAATTTTAAGTATATTTTACATGCTTTTCAAAGGTCATTAATGAAGTCATTTCAGCTATTTATAACGTCATAAATGTTTAATTTCCCGCCACAATCGCGGTTCTGTTCAACTGCCGCCAAACCACCAAAATTAGATATTTATTAAACTTTTATATTGTATTCCATTCTAATGATCTGCTATTTAATTATTAAGTAAGTGCTACAATAAGTTTTTTAATAAAGTGTTAAAATATTAATTAGTTATTTAACTTTGTGAAGGAAATATGTGTGTTGTATGTAGGCCCTACTATTCAATACTCTGCAGAGTTAATCCGTTCAACCATAAATTACAAAATACGATCTTTTATAGATAAATAAGATATTAATTAGATATGTAGATTATAATTACGTGAATTATAATTTTCAAACGAAGCCTCATTTTAAAGTTTTTACAACTGCGTCTCTTGCATTACACTCGGTCTTACATCGTTTACATTATCACATATTTTGTTTGAAATTTCTAGAAAATCAAGACGTTTTTGTCTCTACCGCTCTTGAGCGCTTAGCCACAACCACAGTACCAACTATAAACCTTAAGCCGTGCCTTATGCCAACATCAATAATTCATATCAAATCACGCATCCATCCGAACAATCAGAATCATAATGGTCAGAAATAATTCACAGTTCCTAATTAGTTTCTCTCTGAAATACGTTTTGGATAAACCGTTTCGATTCGCAGATGAACTAATTTTCGTGTAATCTATGTTTCAGAGTTGGTAATGCGATTTAACAAAAGATACAATTGTATCGCTGATATAAATTGGACAGAGTCCAGTTTGATATTAATTACGCGGGATTTGTTGGAACTTTATTATTCTAATTTCTGAAGGTATAATTTGTTCGTGTAATAAATTTATTTTTGAATTAATTAAGTAAATGTTAAAAGTGTATTTAAGCTATTGCATAGCTTCTATCGCGGGCCTTTAGCGCGGGGACCGAATCGAGAAATTCCGTAACGAAAAAACCTCACGCTCCCCACTCCGACGGGCACGGTGGTGTGGCTTGAAGGCATGCTATGCAATAGCTTTACCGCGGCCACAACCGCGGCAGTCCCCGAGTGCCACACGTCTTTTTTTAATGAAATATTACATGATAAAACAAAGATATTGAAAGAAAAGTTTTTATGGACATTCAAATGCTTTGGAAATGCAAATAAATTTTGAATAATAATTAAGAAGCCTATATTATTAAAAACACGCTTCGAATACAAGAATTCAGAAAACTTTTGTTAAATTATGTATAAAACTAACGAGGGCCTTTTTCCCTAGAAACCGTATGTGTTAACGCATTTTCTACTGAAAAAGTTGTCGAATCATTTATTAATTTTTAGATTAGTTATTTTACGCAAGAACCTTTATTTGTAGGAACAAATTAGTAATTACTCTATTGGTATTGGAAACATCCCATTTTAATATACATTTCAAATTAACATATAAATTATAAAGCAGCTATGAATACCTTTTAATTAAGCGACGCTGTCGTTATTAACATATAATTAAATGCTTCTATTTTAGAGAAAACATAATAAATGAATAGTTAATTAAACTATATCAATGCGTAATAATTTATGTTAATAGCTTTTTGTACTTACTTTTTGACTTCAGCAGTGTTCGTTAAAATTTATCATACAGAAGTTGGGTGTGGAAACGTAATCGTGGATAGAAATAATAAAACATCAGAAATTGATCAAAACGCAACGAGAAATACAGACCTCTTACAAAATTTTCAATTTCTTAGCTTACCAGAAATAAAAGTTTCCTGTTTTGTAGTAAGGTATACAATGTATAAGTAATGTGACGTCATGATTCATACCTTCAAAGTGATTATTTATTTTGCAAAAAAATCTAAGGCAGTATGTATTGTACACATTAAGATTAAAAATAAAGGAGACAAAGTAGGCAATTAATCTTGTCTTTACTTTTCACACACCACCGTAAGCTGACCATTGCACGAAAATAATTTGACCTCCAACATTAAGGTTTACGATCCCGGCAAACCGAGAAATATTAAGATATACTTTTGGACCGCTATTTTGGTAAACTACAGCTGCGGATTCGACCGCATTATCTCCCAACGAAGCCCATCTAGGACAGAATTAAAACGTCCACTAAACGCAATTTGCGCTCTAATGGACTAAGGAGTGATTAATGTCTTCAGGACATTACATTTAATGAGGACAAATTGCATCTTTGAGCATCTTTCTAATAGCTGCCTTAATTATTCTTTTGAGCACCTAAAAGCTTTGGATGCCAATCTTTTTTGGGATAAAATGACTGTTAGTTGTAATGTTCAAAGTTGAAATTGTTTATTGACACCGTTTTTTGTTTTGGAAATTTCTGGTAACAGCTCATATAGTGCCGGTTTTTATTGATGTCTCTTGCTAAATACTTTTTGTTGAAAACATTGACACCATGGAAATTCAATTGTTTCAAATATACTATTATTGTAATTATAGCTATTGAAATAATACATAATTAACAAGGTCTAAACCAAAAATAATTTGCATAATTAATTTGACACTATTATAAACTTTAATGATAATGACATTTTCACCTAATTTTAGTTCAATTGTTAGAATAATGAATTATAATTCGTAGTCAGGTTTCCAAAGCTTTGATATATGAAACAAAGGGGACATGGGGACCGGCCATGTTAAGCCGAGAGCAGATAATCGGATGTTGATATTATATTCTATGATACAATAGTATTACATTTCTGATATATGAACTATTTCTTTTATTTACTTTAAACATTGTGTTGCTCTCCAAAAGTCAAGTACTCTTATTTTTCTTAACATGGTTGCCTTTGTGCGTGTGGAACTTTCTAGTAGTAAAATGCGATATCAAATGTATATTTACGCATTTTTACACACTTTGTTAATCGTTTGAGATGGAGAAATTATATAACAAAAATACCCTTGAACTTAAGATTTATAGCAATAGAGATAGATACTTATGATGTATTACAATCATGACGTTAACATTAATGGACTTATCATATTATAAAACGAGCAATACTAGGCAAAGGTTATTAAAAATCAGGTCAATTTATCAGTATTAGGGTTAGAATACAAAATTTGAATATCTAAAAAAACAAATCTTCATAATTCGGTACTGTATCTATAGTAGCTTCCTCTCGCAGCAATGATTTTCAGATGGTACCTACACCTAAATAGTAACATGTCATTAATATAACAATAATACCATGACTGACTTAACATACAATGCTTCTTTGGTCAGATTCTTCATTAGTAAGATTAAGTATCAGTAGAAGAAGTTCCATCTCAATAAACTTTAGAGTTTAGGTTTACTCATACAAAAGAGCCTCTAAAATTTTTTCTTCAATAACATATTAATTGTCAACACCACCAATGTCTTGTAAGTTTTCACAAATTGTGTAACTTAACATGAAATAGCCCATATGCTCCTCTCATATAAACATTTAAAAATGTCCAAACAGTGTAACCCCGACTTACTAGTGTAATTTTCCGCGTCATCTGCACCTTTTTTAGTTCCCAGTGAACGGTTCCGATAGTGTCGTTTTATCCCAACAAATATGCCATTTCACTCCGGGCAGGTATAATTATAACTACGGCCTCTATTGGAGTATTAAGATTTATAACGTGCTATCTGTTATCCGCTATGATTTGTGTGAAAAACTATCCTATTATAAGCTATCGTCACTTGCTCATAATTAGCTCTTGAAAACATATTGGAGAATGGACAGATAGAGTTACGTAAAGTACAAATGATTATTATTATAGGAGCCGTCGATGTATTTTTTCTGATAAATATGGCCAAAATTCACACATATTTCTATCTATTTACCAAACAGTTAATTTTTTTAAATGGCTTTTTGTCCCTTTCTGATACTAGAGAGCTAGAGCTAAATTCTCATTTATAATATTAGATACAATTGGCGACATATCTTTGAATTCTAGTCTGTTGATGGTGTTTCAAATGAACTGATCAAAAAGGGAATATTTATTTCAGTGTATTTACTTCTTACATCAGCTTGTTCAAAATATACAAAGTTAAGAGTTGGCGTGTATTTGATTCCCTATAGAGCTAATGAAAATCTTCCTATCCACAAACAAAACAGACCAATTAACTGTGAAATACTGCTCCGTAATCTACAAAGAACATCTAACTTTTTAATATCCATTCAACCCATACATTCTATATCGGCTAAAACATACCATCGATCCCATGTCCCTTAGTAATTTTCCACTTGGATAATCGGTTCAATTTAAAAATTTTCAATCTCTTTGTGCAGGCTACTTTTTCCCAATATTGTGTTATCTCCACGTTTACTTTAGGGTTGTAATTTCGTCCCTTGTTTTATCATGGGTTATTTGTTAAGCGATATATTCAGTATAGTGGAAGGGTAAGAATTTCAGCAAGTTATTAATGTGGGCATTCAAAGAAAAATACAATTTAAAAGCTTATGAATTTTTTCAGACATTGTTAAACAAATATACGAGTAAACTATTTACACTTTGCGAAGTATCGCAACGCTCCTTTACAAACTAATAATATGTATTTGTCATAAAAACTATAAAAATACCTACTAATGTTTAAGTTTATTCAATGATTTCTGATTATAATTTGGTATCATTGTCCAAACATTCAGTAGACCGTGCATATTTAAGTTCTCATGTCATCGAGAACAATTAAAAATGAGTTTAATTTGAATTGTAACAGTTCTTTAGTTTTAACAGTAAAGCGTTACGTAACTCATTAAACAAAACGCTTTGTTATTGCACTACATTGTCTATTAAACCTAAAATCATTTTGAGGATTCGCCTTAATTACTACCCGTTCAATCAATTAGTGTGCACCGTCTGATCATTACGCCTATTATTTTTTAAGGCACTCCACCCAGTTTAAAATGAACCTGCACAACTATTACGATCTCGAACAATCGCTCCAATTAAGTACGAATACGGTCTATGATCGAAAACGAAGAGGTCGCTTTAAATTGGACATTATTCATCAGTACATTCGTTTGTGTCGGGATTGGTCATTTATGCAAAATCATGAACTGCATGGAATTGTATTTATCGATGCGGAATAAATCGTGTAGTGAGGTGTGGCATTAATAATCCATGTTTCGTTGCGAATGCTCATTAACTGGCATCCGAATATGCCCTACATATATATAATATTTTTTGGTCGATATTATCTCGTAAGTATGAAGTTTCATCAATCATTAGTGCCCTTACGCACTAGCGGTTAACCGCGGGGGCGGCTAACCGCGCGGTTAGCCGCTTTCCCATTTTAATATGCAACCGCTTATGATTGTACGCACTAATCACTTACTGGATATAAGTCGAATTTTAATGAAAATAAATGCGTCTTTTCATGAATCAAACAAATATAACATAAAAATAGTCTGGTTATTATATTTAAAACATTTTAACATTAATTAAACAGCATGTTCTGAGCAAATTAAATTCTATATTAACATTAACCAACAATATATTATGAAAGGTCATATACAATAAGCTGTAATTTTATTATTAATTATTTTTGTCAAGATTATAACAACATTTGATTGTTTACATTTACATTATACATATATGTTATGTGTTGTGTATATGTTATACATAACTAAGTCTAATGCGGCAAAAATGTATCCATTTAAATACTGTCAATACAAACGAGCACACCCACATTGCTCGAAGGGACTTTAATAAATTTTCATTGTCAGCGCGCGCGCACTCATAAATGGATACCTACTACTTACAGTATTGTCAAAACTTCGTTGTAAAATGAACGTGTTTTAATGTTTACTGTACTATTGTGTGATCTGTTTAATCAGTGACTGTAACAATTAAATCTATTGTGATGGCCTCTAAAATGGGTAGTAAAAATGTGGCTCAAGCTTTTTTGTTGCTTGGTAAGTAGATTTAACTCTCTTTAAATAAATCATATTTCAACTAATTGGTAAATAACATTATGATTAATTTTATATATCGATATAAGCATATGTGTGAATTTTAGGATAATAATAATTATGATAAGCACAAAATGTTTCAAAATGACTTCTATGACATCACGTGGTCCGTGCCAAGCTTTAACGTACCCATCAGTGTAACAATTACTAGGTCTCGGATTCTATCTCAAGCTAACTAATAAGAAACAGTGTATCAAAGGCTTATCTATTAACTACTACTACGACTACGCCCGTAAAGGAATTTGTCCCTTGATGTGAAATGCATTTTTTTCAAACCCCATGAGAGTGTGAGTGCCCACTCTGGCTTGATTTTTTAAACCTATAACAATTATTGGATTATCAAAGAAATTTATTTTGGTTTTCCTTCATATAATATAATACGATGAAAGCTATGCTGTGCCAATCATATTTATACAATGAAATCTTTTCCGCCCACACGTTCATATCATCTTCTATATAAATTTTAAATAATTGATGTTCATTTTATTTCACATCTTAATAAATCTAGCGTCATTATCGTGATCTTGTAACTTTGTTACAAGTAAGTAAAAGGTTGAACGTTAAATTCTCTTTAAAATAATTATCTTAAGTTCGTCTTATTAAAATCGAAAATCTTTACTTTTCAACGTAAAACTGAAATTTCAAGAGCAAATTTAAAATAATAATTGGGCATCAATTCAATCTATTCCAATTCTATAACTGTTTTGTAAATATTTAATGATGAGACTTCATTAATTAATATTTAATGTTAAGAAATGATAGAGTTGATAGCTCTACTACTAAATGAATTAAAAAACATTCAATTTGTATTACTTTATTATTTATTTAAAATATATTGAAATAAATAATGTAGCGATTAATCTAAACACGCATAAAGATTATATAGAAGATGCTATTCTATTTATAAATATATATTTTAAACTGAAAACACCAAGTTTATTTTGGCTAAATATATAAGAAGCTATTGTTTACTCCCTTCACGAAAACTTAACGCATCTGAAGCTTTTGAGGCATCTCAGTGTAAGGTATGAACGTCTACGTAAAGAATATCTTAAGAGATATTTAACAAAATTCTTGCTCTTACTAATTGCGATTTTTAACGTTTTCATGTTTGAATAAACATGATTTATAAGTTTTAGTAGAGAAAATACTTTGTCGTGTGTTATTTTTCGCACAATGACATCAAATAATTTACATAAAAAGAAAACATTTTGCAAAATTGTTTAAACAAACCTTATTGCTCAAAGTCATCTCTATTAGTCGACCCTTGAGAGGTACAGGAGAAACATAACAATTTAATTATAACATATTTAGTTTTTATGAAAATTGTATAACATATTTCGTTTACCAGCTCTTATTGTCCACTACCTACTCAAAAAGTATCAATTTATATTTTGATCATTTTCTATTTGCTGTAACACATCACAAGGAAAATGTACATATTCATTTTCCTGGAAAACTCATTCCTTCTCAATTTCCATGGAATATTTGTGGTTCCTTTAAACGCGAAAAACTATCTTCGATTCCAATGCAGAAACCTTACAGGTAATAAGTTCTTTAGTAGAAGTATTTTACAAAATATTAGCAGATATAAATAGAGATAATTTTTCCCATACATATATGTTGCAGATGTTGCCTTAATCAATGTTAATTGAAGCCAATTACTTAAGTCAAGAACGACTGTAAAGGGACTATTATAATTGCACTCAACTTATAATGGCGAACATAAAAAACGCATTTGCCTAACGAAAACTTGATAAATACATATTAAAGCTTTGTGATTTAAGTTCTTAATTTTTTATAGTAATCAAATATTTGTTAATAAATAAGTTGAATATTTTATGAAATGATTGAAGCATTTTATAAAATCACAAATTTCAAGCAATTATTTTAATAAAGAGTAATTCCTTAATATTTTGAATATATTATGTATATTTACTTGTCAAATTCTTATGGTGTTTTGATAATATTCTGTATTGTAATACGTACATATGTAATGAAATTTTAGGTACTTCGTAATCTGATAGCGATGAATGTTAACTTTGAACCTCTTTAAATTTATTTGCGTTTTCCTTATGGGTCAGGAGATAGTTTTGTTTCACATATATTTACATATTTAATTGCGGGATTATCTTCTTGGATAATTCTAATTTAAGTATATATGTAGCTTTAAGATCAAATCAATCATCAATGCGGGTCAAAGAAAGTCAGCATTTTATATTATAAAAGCCATAATAAGTAACGGAAGATTTTATTAACTACGAATAATGATTGCAATTACTTGAATCAATAACCAGACATCTAATTATAAGTATCCTGCTTTAATTCAAAGCCAAGCGGGTATCCGAGCTTTTAATTTGTCAAACGGAGACGTTGATTACACAAGCAAAGGGAATGCCTTAACCACAACACAAGTTCAATGTTTCTCTTCAATTGATAATAGAAAATAACCTTTAATAACGTATGGATAAGGTATATAGTAATCACATATGTAAAACAACTCATTGTCTATCTATACTAATATTATAAAGCTGAAGAGTATGTTTGTTTGATTGCGCTAATCTCTGGAACTACTGGTCCGATTTGAAAAATTTGATTTTTCTTTCGGTGTTAGATAGCCCATTTGGCGGGGCACAGCTAGTAATAAAATATACATTTAACTGTCTTTCTGCCCGCGGTTTCGCCCGCTTTGGCTAAAACATAATCAAATAAATCACCCTATCAATTAAAAAACCGCACCAATATCCGTTGCGTAGTTTTAAAGATTTAAGCATACATAAGGACAGAGTAGTTGGTTTTTTATTAAGTAGTGATAAGATATACTTAGCAGTACTTTGACAAAAACACACTTTTTTTGCATCTTTGTCTCTCGCAATTATAATCGCACATATAAACTTATTTTTAACCACGACAATTATTATTTTAATTCGTAACTCAACTGTATAGTAAAACAAACACTCCGATACATTATTCGATTTGCAATTAATTGTAATTAATTAATTTCACGCGATACATTATCGTCGAGTAGTGTGAGTTTATTGAATTTTGGAGAGCCTTGTGATAAAATATATCTAGATAGCTATAATGCCTAGGCAGTATATTAACATTGCATATGAACGAAGCAATTCAATGTGAATAGCAGATTTTATTACTATCCTAAATGTGGTAAAAGATCACCACAATATACAAATAAATATTCCTACTTCTTTGTCACAAAAGAAAAATGGATACTAAATCAAAGCCGAGTCTCTTTTAAAGCAATTAGCAAGTACAAGTAATATGCTGTTTTAAATTTTGTACAAGTTCAATATTATATACCTATTTGCCGTTTTTACTGAACTCATAAGGTACATTAGTTATAAGAGGTCATCTCAAGGATTGTTATATCTTCCATGACCCATGTTTATCCAAAACTCTAAAGTATTAAAGTACCATCACTTTTAATTAAACTGCTACCATTTAGTCATCTATTAATGGTTGTACTATCAACATGCGACGTCCTAAATATGATACATTAAAGTATTAAGAGCGAGCAACGCATCCAATTCAGCATATTATGAAATTTTCAAGTAGTTATTACTCAGCTATGTTGGTTCTTAGAGTCGCTTTTGAAATATTTGCGTTTATTCAATGTGGTTATGTTTAAATTGTGATATATGGAGAAGATGATAGTACAATTTAGAACAGAAAGGGAGCTAATGTAAAAAAATTCTTTCAGATTTATTTATAAAAGTAAGTAGAGACTCTACTCTTGAGAAACAAGAGAAATAAATAATTTTCTCTATCTATGTATTTTACCAAAAAAAAGAAACAAAGCACATATAGATAGATAAATATTACATTTAAATGTGGAAAGTGATCCTATCTTTGGGAAATTCAAAACAAGATCTCCCTTACTTATAAATTTCATAGGTACTTACTTATAAATTTCATATTCATCAGTAGGTACAACGATATTTATTTAGAAAAACTAAGGAATAACGTTATCTTTTTGAAAATATAATGTCTATGTTTATCATCGCATACAAACTACAAATACTATTTAAAAATACAATTCAGATATTAAAAACGTATCAACAATTTAATTTCTAAATCTGTATCAAACAAATAAAAAGGCTAAAGTATTAATAAAACTTGAAATACCATCATGTCTCGTGACTTTAATAATTTGACTAATTTAAAAAAATGAAATACAGTCGATGCGCCCGCTTGAGTTCAATAACCTATGATATATAAGTGGGGTGCTATATTAGTAAAGTCAGATGAACAAACAAGCTTCGATTAAAATTGATATTAAAGCTATAGATAAAACAATATTTTAATCTGAATGTAAATGTTTTGTGTCTATCATTTTTGTTCAAATATTTATTTTCCTAATATATATTTCAAAATTGTGGAGGAATGAAATACTCTAAATAAAAGTTGATTACATTAAAATATATTTAATCAACTGAAAGGACATTAATAATAGTGTTAAGTCGTAAAAGGGATCATGTGAATAAAATGTTCCGCAAAACATCTGTAAAGGTGGAGCTTGCACTTCCAAAAGTTCATATTATAATATGTACTCACAAATGTATTTAATCAACGACAAAATACTAAAGTAAGCTACAAATATCTCAAATTTTACATGTTACAAATTCAATCAAACATTCATAGACTGAAATACGCTACGAGTTCATCATTTTTGATTCCATTCGCAAAAATAAAGGCGCGGCCACACAACGCGTGACGGTGTATTGTAATAATATGTTCACATTTATGCCAACACATTTGCATAATTAATTATTTAATCCACTCCCCGCCGGTTCAACGATTTACTTATGTAAATAAAGCTCTTTCTAAAATGCAAGGGATGCTAAGGCCTAAGCCATACTTAGGGTTTAATTTTTAAAAATTAATTGCTTGGCTTTCGGAGGCAATGTACAGTGTAGGATGTAATTAGATTAGGCAACACATTGGCTGTAATTTAAATAATATACTTAAATGTAAAACAATATTATGTAAATGATAACAATTTAAACTTTCGATGTCTCTCTATCTAATATATTAGATATTATGAACGTATAGGGGCTTGACTTTGTTCGTGCTTAATTATAGATATTAGTCTGTTTTCTTGTATAATGTAAGTAATTAGTAGTTTCCAAAGTACCTAATTTTGGAAACTAATGTACCTACAATCCTACCCTATTAATACCTAGAATAAATGCAAAAGTTTGTGAGGAGGGTTGTATGTATGTAATATATAGTTTACTTTTTCGCGGGAAAATCTCTGAACGTACTTTTATGATACTTGGCCGTATTGTACCTATGTATAAGCTACAATTTGTAAATTTAAACGATACAAATGCGTCTGTGGTTTCGTCCGCGGGTGTAAACGCGCGGTACATCTAGTAACTAAGATTTGTAGACCTTCAACATTTACTCACATTTCAAAATATGTAAAAATTGGATCAATATTATAATCCCATGTGTAAATACAAATGTAAACAATTGCATATCTGTTACAGTTGGCGTATTTACGAGTCAGGCTATAGATGTGAATGTCATCGGAGAATGGAAAGCCGATCTGGGCTGGGAGGTGACCTGTGGTTGGCAGACCTTGCCCAACGACACGCTGCAGTCCGTGAGATTGTACAATAATGGCCAGCAGTTCGTGATATTTAGACCAGAAGTAAGTAGAATATGAATTTTAAAGATTTAGATTGTCATTTCATATTTTTAAACAGGCAACAAACGCGTTACTTTACAACAGAGGAACAGCATCGCTCATAAAAGTGTGTAGGTAAGCGACATAAACTTCTAAAGCCATTGAGTATTTGTCATATTAGCTCTTACTTAAAGAAAGAGAATGGTATTCTGAGTAAATTCATGTAAAAAATATATCTCTAGGATCTTGATTAGTCATAACATTTTTTTCACAAAATTTGGTTTTTGTTCTCAAATGTAAGTAGGGCTTTGCCACTTACGACATTCGAAAGTTCCACCTTCGATACTTATCGGTACCTACAACACCGAGAACATGACAACACACTAGGTGTGTTGCCAACCTTTAGTTTAGGAATACGCTAGGTTTCTTAAATTATTTTTTGCAACATAGAAAGAAGAGAAGTTGGTTATTGGTGAATCCTATTGACAATAAAAAAAATAAGTGACTTTGAAAATATACATTTCATAAACCTCGTTAGATACAGTAACAGCTGGTATGGTTAATGAAATAGTTACTGCATAATATTTAATGATGTAGATACTTAGAATAGTGTGGAAATATGAACACACTATTATTTCGCTAATTGGCTAAAAATAAACTAATTGCCAAGGTAGCCGATATCAGTTACGTCGAAGACAGAATCGATTCTCAGATTTCACGAATGTTTTCTTCTTAGCAAATAAATCTTATCTAATACCCAATTAGACAAACACGCATCAATAATTAATTGACTCTCAATTATATAAATATAAAAAGCTAAATTGCTCGAGAGCTTTAAATATAATGACTCCAACTTTATTCCGGCAAAAGAAACATTTTCTAATTGAGTTCTTTTGTAGCGTCTTTGGGGCCATCATTTATTCACTTTTTAAGTGCCTAATACGTCTCATCCGTCTTCCACTGTCGGTTCCTGTTTATTGTAAGAGGGTATGATAGTCTAAATAGATAGGATGCCCACAATTAAGCATTTAAATTGAGCATTTAGATGGCGGTTTGGAAGTCACGCGTGATATGATAGAGTAAATGAAATTTGGGCTTGGCCTTTTTGTTTTATTTATTAGATAGTTAAATAAGACGTTTCACGTTAACACCTTTCATATTTTGCCAAAATACAAAAGTATTTTTAAGGTAACAAGATACTAACAATTTCAAACTCAAACTCAAACATTTATTTATTCAATTAGACTACTTTTAGTAGCACTTTCGAATCGTCATTACATTTAAAGTATTTTTAATTATATGGATATTGCAATTATCTGAAATAAATTAAATAAATAAATAAACAAATTAAAATATATTATGCAACTGGTAGGTAGGTAAATATCCAAATAAAAGTTAGACATACATAATTATTATTCATTTATTAACAAATTTTTTTACAATTTCTTATGTCTAATTCTGTATATAAAACTTTCAGAAGCACGGGACCTCTCTAAGCGAAGTCTTCCGAACACCAGAGAACTTTATGAACGTAGACTGCACCACTTCAGCAGACAGGGGTCAGCAAGGAAAGTGTACTCTGATCCTCGAACCTTACCAACCACCGGTGTATGACTTCACATATACGTGTGAAGTTAGCGGCGAGCGACCGATGTTCAGGATGGGCAAGAAAGACTATTATGTTAGGGTTTTAGGTAAGTTCATCCTAAAAAGGCGACTAAAATATCTCAAACATAGCAGTTTAATTATTAGATATTGTTAGCTATAACTCTTTCATATACTTATGACTCTTTTTAGCTTCTGATTGCATTTACAGATAAAAAAGACGTTGTAAAACATACACGCTCTATAGGTAACTTCTACACAATATTTTGTAAATCTCATAAACGAATCATCTAGGTCCTTCATCTTCTATAACTATTAAGTACTACAAGTAATTTACCTTTTATATTCGATTATACCTAATAGAACCAATAAATAGGTAATTAAGTGGCATTTTACCCTCATGTATGAATAGTTCTCTTTCCGTTTAATCATCATTTCTCTGCAATAACAATTGCACTCCTACATTACCCCTTAGTTAATCCATCATTCCAGCTAGACGGCTGTCTCGATTCACATTTTACCAACTCAGTATGACTTAGAGATGGCTTTTATTTCTTGTATGATTGAAATATTTCTAGCATATACATAATGTATATTCAAATAAACCTACATTTAGAAACTCTAACGCTCTAGAATTACAACATAACAAATGTAATACATAGGTCATAGATACCTGTAACTATGTATGTAAGAGTTAAAATTGTACTATCATGGAGCGATAGGTATACATATTTTCTCTAGCTTTCGATAACTAAATTAATTTGGAAGTATTAAAAGTCTTATAAAAGCAAGATATAAAAAAGGTTACAAAAAATACCGGTAGTAACAGGATATTTTCGTATACATATTTTAGCCAAATTTTAAATGAAAGGGCGCATAACTCTCTACGGAATTATTTTGTGTTGTAAATTTTAAATTTAAAGTTAAAAACAACTTAGCAACAGAAGATATCATATTCATCTACTTCTTATATTTTTATGGAACCCAAATTTCATCATATTATATAAGAGCATGTTCATAAATAGGTAATCAGGTCAACACCTGATAATACGAATAAAATTGAATAATTCGAATCAATTCAATAAAATTTAGTGTAACGTAATACAATTAGCTCACTTATTTATATTTAGGACCACAAACCATAGGCTATTGATTTAATGTATTGTGGTCTGCTCGATACAAATCACACGGTATTTACCGCAAACTCATAGAACATTGGTGTTAAATCGTACTGCAGAATATTAATTTAATACTTGACTTTTTTACGCAAATGACAAAAGGTTTGTAATGAAATGTTATATTTTCTGTTCTGATGTTAGTTACATTTAAATTTGACCAAATATTCAAGAGTAGGTATGTATGTACCTAGATAAGATGACTTAAAAAACTTAACAGATTTTTATATAATGAAAACGTAACAGGATGACTGTATAGTGCATGAGTGATCTAAGAAGAACTTATTTATTATTAATCTTAGTTAAACTTGATTAGAATGTGAATATAAGTAGATCTACCATATCAATAGTGTATCTGAAGACGATTCCAATTATTTTAACTGTATTTTCCAATTTTACTCCTTCTCCCTACGAACTTTTTCAAGCAAGACTTAACGAAATATCCATAAAATTTCCCTATTTCACTCTCGGGTCTTAACTGCACTTTACTTGTATGAGTAGGTATACGTCTCTCGGGCGCTATCAACGGTGTAACCTATTTCTAAACTGTAGGCCAACTTATCTTTTCGTTCATGATTCATCACATTGAATTCAGTTCAACGCTACCGAAAAACCACACGAGGTCAAGACAAGACCTTCCATTTAAAGAAACTCATATTCAGGCAATCTAAATGTATTTGGGAAGGGAATCGGAATAAAAGAGCTTATAATATTTAGTTGAAACTGGTAGATTGAATAAAAAAATAGAAAGAGGTAGGACCCTTAATTGCGTGAAAAAGCCATAGATATTAGTTAATAGGTAATAATATTTAACTCTTTTAAAACGTAACAAATAAGATAAAAATTACATATCAAGAAGTTGTAAAATTTCATCAATTATTGATTACTAATTTAATCAAAACCATTCACAGTGCCACCATCAGACGCCGTGTTGTACGTGAAAGCTCCAGAAAACCCATCATCTCCAATCGTGACTTTAAACTGTTCGTCTACTGGCCTCCCAGCGCCATCTTTGTCTTGGACCGTTGGTGGTGATAAGGTATGGCGGGAAAATTAGCTGATCTAATAGTACTATTAGAATTTTCTGGTTATTATTATTGGGGGGTGTATTTCTATACTTAGCCATATATTACCTACTTTGTCTATAGAAATAATAGTTATTTTCTATGCTCTAACATATAGATTGATAAGGGTCTGTAATTAGTAAGCACTTATTTTAATGCATCACTTTCAAAGTCATGATATTTGTATCATATAAATTATTGTTATTGAACTATTAGCAGATAGCTTAGTTAAATGACTTATGTACTGATTTTAATTGTCTATTTACTAGTTACCTACCTATGTATAGTTACTATTAGAGTATTCAACACACACAAATATCTATAGCCCTAACCACTATGTAAATAAACAACAAAATTGCAGGTCCAAGCAGATTTCACGAAACGCGATTGGAACGCAACATCAAAACTCTGGCAGTCCTGGTCCACACTATCCTTCACTCGGTCTGGTGACTCCAATACAGCTACATGCTTACCTGAAGTCAAATCTAATAACGAGACGATTAGGGGAAAACCCGCTGTGTATAATTCTGCTGGAAGTTTATATGGTAATTACTTTTGAAATTTTTAATTTGAAGTTTGTTTGAACGCGCTAATCTCAAAAACTACTGAGCCGATTTCAAACATTCTTTCGCCGTTGGATTTGTACGGCATCCCTGAGTGCTATAGGGTATACGGTTCAGTAACTACGACTCATGAAAGACAATTCCGAAATATTGATTACTAATTAGTACTAATTAGTTAATTGTGTTCTTACTTCTTATAAATGCAAATAAATCCTGTCTAAAATAATATAAGTAACTATACTGAAATAAATGCAAAATTCTATATACTTAATATATCTTTTTTTACAGGTATCATAAAACTAACAGTCTTCACCATGATGATCCTGCACCGATTGAGCTGATACAAAGGGATTTCACAATGGAAGTTACTTAATAAAACACGTTTTCCAGTTATTGTTTTTATTTTCATAGTACATCGTTGTAAACGATTTCAGTTGAAGTTACATGGGTTACCAAATAAATGGCAATACAGAAACAATTTGAATGATATTTGGTAATAGGCCATCCACACGTCTGCCGAACAACGTGGCAAACAACGAACACATAGGGACAGCACTATACAAAGAAAAGAGATGTACTTATTTCCTTCTCGCTTCTCTGTATAGCGCCGTCCCTATGTGTTCGTTGATTGTCACGTTGTTCGGCAGACGTGTGGATGGCACATAAGACAAAATCCAATGTAACTACAACTTTATTATTGCAAAGCAAAATAGAGGATGATAGATTATAGATAATTATTGTTGTGGTAAAAATATAAGAAATTCGGTTTATAATATTCCCTTCTAGGAGATTTATTCAAAGGAAGAAAAAAGATAGCCATAGTAAGTTATTTCATTCAAAAGTGCTTGTCAATTTATGTGATAGAAAAATCGGTAAAAATTCCACGTCTTCATTATTATTAAAATTCCTCTATGTTGCTTTGCTATAAATGATAATGTCTATAAGATAAATACATTTTACATACTTTCGCGCTCATCCTTCTTAAAATAAATGTACAAATAATATAAGAAATTGAATTATGTCTTCCGAAATTTAACGATAAAACGTTGCACCTCTTAAATTTTACTTCTTTTCTATTCTGATTGAAATAAAATATGTATTATAATATATTTAAATAAGAATTAGTTAGAGTGAGAAACTAGTAAGTTTAGAAGAAATAGAATAGAAATATAAGACCGTCCAAATTATCAAAAAAAAAACTTCTGAATTCCATGTGAGCATAGATATAATTTAGTAAGTTATTTTAAAAAATGTAAAAACAAAAAACATTTCTTTGAGAAATGTAAAATGTAAAAAAATCTTGAAAAATATGCAGTAAAAATGTATAATCCCACCGAATTCGAATGTAACTTAATTTATACAAATTTACTGAGCGCGAAAGTACATTTACAATTATTTGGCATTTTTATATTGTTACACAATATGACTGTGACTATAGAATTATACATACATTGTGTATCCATTCAAACACCAACAACACAAAATAGAAATAATTTATACAATAGAAAATGTATGTGCGTTATTCGTAGCGACTTAAAATAATTGTATCTATACAAATTGTAAATAATAAATATTTTTGGACGAAACACGTAATATATAATTAATTAATATCCTTGTTATGAGAAATTCAATTCTACCTAATATTTATTGACTAGAGTTTACTACCGATCTAAATTCGAAGGAACGATAAACTTGCGTTACATTCATTACACAATATATGAAGATATAATTGAAGTTACAATTGAGGATATAGTTTGATATAAGTACCATTTAGTGAAGGTAGGTCAGCTTAAAGATTTATTGATGTTTGAGTCAATTCAATTTGGTAGTTTTACATGATTTAAGATTTTACTTGTCTTCAATATTTAAAAGAAATTACTGAGGTAAAGTTATTATCATCAACAACTTCTTCAAGTAATTTAATGAAGTGGTCACAAATTCTTTCATCACAGTGAATATTCAAGTTATGAATAGTGAATTTACAAAATAAAAAAACATATTCCTTTGAGGATCAAAACCCATATAAATCTATATATATAAAACTCAAAGGTGACTGATATAGTGATCTATCAACGCACAGCCTAAACCACTGGACGTATCGGGCTGAAATTTGGCATGCAGGTAGATGTTAGGACGTAGGCATCCGCTAAGAAAGGATTTCCCGAAATTCTTGCGGGAACGGGGAAAAACGGGGATGCACGTACAAAGTCGTGGGTGGAAGCTAGTAATAGATAGATAGAAAGTTGAAGAAAATTTTGTAGAACGCATCTTCAGCCAACCTATCTTCCTTATCAATTTCGTAAATTCAATTCATGAATTGTATTTATAATATTTACATTCACCTTTTAAATGAGACATTCAATATTATGTTCATAATATTAATATGTATCAATATACATATAGACACATAATAAAAATATTAAATGCATTATGACAATCGATTCAAGCATTTGTAAATGGATTTTATCGCATAAATCAAACTTCATACCCGTATTAGAAATATAGGAAAGAAAATTTAACAGTTTTAAGTATATTTTTAAAAAAAGTTTCTTCAAGACTTTAGTTTATTAAGCTTAATTTGTATTTTCTATTCAACTATTTTAAATTATTGTGATTATTCAATACATTTGGATTAAACTATTTTATTCGAGAGTAACTTGAAGATACGACATTGTGTAAAATACGACGGTATTTTACACAATTTGATTACGCACTAATTAGAAATTTATATTCCTCTCATTAAGATGTCCATCTTAATTTATAAAATTAATGTTTTTAATTAATGACAATTATTAAGCCTTCTATACAAAAAGAAAATGACCAGTAAGCTGCGCATGCGATTGCTGTTCCAAAGAAAATAAATGACATTTTCAAATCTCTAAATATTTATATACCAGAGTAAAATCAAATATTTATTAAGCCCCAATTTACCTAGCATATAACCGGTAATTTAATTTTACCGGTTAAAAATTGGTTTTAAATCAACCAATGACAGCTCAAAACATAAGTGACGTAAATGTCACTATGTATTAATGATTTGATATTTATAATGAATGAAAACTACTTTATTATCACAGTACCTTCTTTCTATACCTTTCTCTGTCGCACCTGTATCTTTCTAATTTAATCATGTATCATTTTAATCCATACTTTGGGTTAAAATCCCTTGAAATTTTACGCATTTTCTCTTATATTATCATTCTTTTACAAGTCTTTCGTTTCCCAAACCTCACTTTTCGAATTAAAACTGATCTAAGTTAGCTAGCCGTTGGACTAGTTGCCTTTCTAGATAAAAACATTAAAAATTAAAATTTAACATACAACTTTTAATGAAAGTACCACATTTTGTGCGTCACGCTTACCAAAAGATTCATATTATAGTTATTATTTACTACATTACGCCTTTGATAGATTACAAATACTTAATAGTTAAAAAAAATAAATGCAACGGAATGTATAGTTTATTTTTTGGTATTTTTGTGACTAGATCATAAAATTAATAACATCTCAGACCAATACTAAGTCATGAGGGTTCATTCTAAATTAGGTCTGTATTCATATAAGCTCTATCTTGTCTCTTATATGAGATGTCATTATATAGACATCTCTTTAACTTTTATTACGACAAAAATCATCCCTTGATATTGTTACTTTATTCATTCTGGAATAGATTTAATAATTTTTATATAAAAAACCGTGGGTAGTTTTGAAAACAAATATGACAATTTTTTAGACATTTTTCATGAATTTAAGAAGCAATATCATCAAATTAATGTAGATATAGATAGATTATAATTCCAAGAATCAGCACCTACATATCTACCAATCACATTTATAGAAGATTTATATATTTTATACTACCCGCAATAACACCAAATTATTTTATTGTATTTGGCCATAATTATTTTAAACGTTATTAGAGCCATTATAATATTTAAATTATTTTATACGAGGAATTATGTACATGGAAAAAACTCAAACTTCTATAAAAGTCGTTCTGAAATCACGTATTATAAAGATGATGGTAATTTCTATTGTATTATTACTATGAGAGATATATTGATTAACAATACTTATTTATGTATTGTAAATTTAACTTCGACCACATATTTTAACAGTACAATATTTGAATTAAATAGTATTAAAAACTTAATAGTTTTACAACGCACTAACCGTATCTGAAATATGCGTTATTTTCAAGGACTAGAATTATTATTTTTAATAAGAAAACGTTTACATTCAATATTATTATACATTTAAACATATTGTGCTATTAAAACTATAAATGTAACAAGAAGTAAATATAAAATACTTCCATTAAAGGACACTTAATGTAAAATAGACGGAAAATATATATAATAAAAATCTATTTATGTGTAAATATGAAGCAAATATTATGTTTTAAATAAATAACGCCAACATCCCTGACAACCAAAACTCGAGCCGCTGTATTTTGATCAAAATTTGATACTTTTACAGTCTTTTCGGAAAGTCAAGAAATATATTAAATGCGAGAAACAAAACGATTCACAGAAAAAGAAATAGTAAAAATTACATACATTACTCAGCGAATTCCTGGGTGTATTTGTTAATAGGATAGGCAAAATAGTTAAAGATGTGAAATTCAGTCTATTAATTCGAAAATTTAGCGAGTTCGTTATAGATAAAAAAATACTTGGAGACCCGTAAATCTTTTGATTGTCCTGATATTATTATGATATATTTCTTTGGTTACATATTTAATTGACTCTCTAAACAGACTGTAAAAGATTTATTCTCTGTTAATTCCAACTATTTATATTTGCAAACACGCAATTTATTCGTCATTTTTATCTCGTTTATCAGCATTAACTCCATGTTATTTTTTTTTTCAAATTGTGCGCAAAAAACCTCCTATTGTAATCACGGTGTAGTTTGTAACCAAGCGCGTAATCCTTTCGCTTTATCCGCCAAGCTGTCTGAGTTGTCTTGTATCGTTGGTTCGGGCTGTAAAAAACACACATTTATATATAGTCAAGAATTATTGTAGGATGTAAACATTTTATTAATATGAAGGCAATACTATGATGGTCACCTAAACATAAAATAGTTCATAATTTGTTGATATAGTCATTTTTTTTGGTACTACCCTATTTTACTGACGGCAAAAAACAAACAACAAGGAAAACGGCAAAACACAAACAAAACAGGCCACTGTTTTGCTTATCCGTCGTTATGCATTCAAAAGTTATAAAATTAGCTATAATGAAATAAATATCAGAAAAATACTTACAGCTGATAGAGTCATCCTAGTGTGTGAAGTTGTTGGCATATTACAGGAACTTGTTTCAGGTGAAGCTGAAAGAACAATTTATCAATTTGAATCAATAGTTTAATACATTACGCGCCATAGGTGTCAGTTTTTTTGCAAACAAAGTATTATTCATATACCGGAAGGAAGTTCAAGTAATTTTTAATTAATTTGTGTTTCGGTCGCCGCGGGCGGTAATCTAGTAAATAATATAAATAAGAAAACATAAACATTAAGATATCGCTGCAGTGCTGATACATGTAAATATGGCCCTTATGCGTCGCAACGACAATTGATGACGTCACAGCGCAGTAGTTTACTATGCAAACATAGTTTTTCAGTTAATTATTGTAAAAATTATCAAAATTAAATAATTTTTTTTGTAATTGATAGAGCAAATCGGGAGCAATTTTTTTGTAAAAATTTTTTTTATGAAAAGTGAATACACTCACCGGCACGGAATCTTGGCCACTTCAAATTTCTGCGAAAAATTACACTATTTCTTTTCTACTACAAAATTCAATAAAAATTTAATCAACACTAGTTAATTTAATGTGTTTACAAACTCTTAGTAATAATTGGAAGTTAATAAGAAGTTCTACCGCGTAGATTTGAACTAAACAAGGTTTTACGCTTTTCCTGTGAATTTTAAATGATTTCTTAAAAAAATTCACAAAAATTAGAAAAAAGCGTTTCAATAAAAAAAATTTAACCTTTTAATATTTGGTGTTTCCTTCTCTTGCCTTAAACACTGCTTACATCCTTTCTGGCATACTCTAGAAGAATTTTTTGATGTCCATTTGAGCTATAGTGTACCAAACGGCCCCACCTGTATTTCTAAGCTCATCTAACATTGGTGCTGGGTTGGAATCGAACTTTATGTTTCTTTTAAGCATGTTCCAGATGTGTTCTATTTGATTAAGATCCGGGCTACGAGCTGGCCACTCCAATTTTTCAATAATAACCTCTTGAAGATACTCTTATACGCTTCGTACGACATGCGAACGTGCGTTAAAGTGTATTAGTAGCAAATTTTCTTCACTGATAAACCTGTAATAGGGCTGAAAATGTTCCTGGAGAATTTCCTCAACGTACCTGATCAAATTTAAGCCATTATCTACGACAACTAACTCCGTACGAGCATCCGAACTTATACCTCCCCATACCATTATTGACCCTCCATGAAAAATCGCCGTTTGAGTTGTGGTGATGTGTGAAAACCTCTCTTATCGTCCCCGCTATACTGACTTTTGGCTATCAGAAGCTCGTAAAGTGCCTTAGCAGTCATCTGTGAACACCTCACGAGCGCACTGGCTGTGGGTCCAGTTTTCATTTTCTCGTGCAAAACGAAGACGTGCTTCTCTGCGATGTCTGAGGAGTTCTGGACGGCGTGCTGGTCTGCAAACCTTCAAATTAACTTCCTTCATTAGTCTTCTCACCGATTGCTCACTCACATTTATTATCCTGGTGTTATAGAGCCGGTGGCGTATCTCAAAAACTGTCAGAAAGCCATTTCTGAGTATCTCTTGAACAATAAACGGGTCTTATTGAGCTGATGTGCACCTCACGCCTTCATTCCCTGGTCTGCACGTGTAGCTGCCAGTCTCCTGGTATCTTCTCCATGCATAGTTCATCGCTGAACGTGGTACGTACTGTACATTAGGTACTTTATGTTGCGGCAGTCATTGGTCTAACATTGTGATGGCCTGAGCAGGTTGTTCAGATGTTAAC
>CAJQZM010035692.1:0-12995 GCA_907164665.1 Colias nastes | reverse complement strand
AACTCCGAAACCAAAAAGTTTAAGATAAAGAATTGATCAGTGAAAGAGATTTGGACCCCTCAAGGGTCACGGGATTTGACCGAAGGACAACTAAATTTGGTACTTATCTGGAAGAATTAATTATTATCAGCGTAGTCGATGTTGCTCTCAGCTCTGCAACATTATGCAGAGCCTGGGCTTATTGCAGCCACAACGCACACACACTGACCATTGTAAATGTAGTAGTAGTTATAGGTACCTACAATAAATCTGTGAATCCTTGTGTTACATGTTTTACTTTAGTGTGTCTTATGTAAAAAAATGGTTGCATTCAATCGTAATTTTATTTTAATTGTTTCTAATTTATTTGAGGTTGGGTTACTTCAGCGAAATAAAAATCAATTATATAATGCTTTAAACTTTATTAATTATTATATACCTATTAACGTCCGATATGTTTAATCATAACCATTACATAAATTATACAAAATATTAATAAACGTATACACTATTTAAATATTAAGTACCTATTTACGAATTTACACTATTACAATAATTTAAAAAGATAGGATAATTATTAATACTAACGCGAAATATTATTTTTTTAAATTAAATATACCTAATATGTTAATATAATATATTTTACTATCACAAATTATAAGTCATTGGTAAATGGTATAAATTAGTCGCTTTATTCCTTTTGGCAGTGATAGCAGGCACACGATAGTGCAGATTTGAATATTAAATTTCTTTCTCCGTCCAGACATAATACCTTCACCGGAATCTGAAAATAAGTATTATATATCAAAAATTATGAATAGCATATCTACCACTAGTTACATAGTATAAAACAAAGTCGCTTTCTCTGTCCCTAGGTCCCTTTGTATGCTTAAATCTTTAGCGTAGTTTACGCAACGGATTTTGATGCGTTTTTTTTTTAATAGATAGAGTGATTCAAGAGGAAGGTTTTAGTATATAATTTATTAGGTGTGAGACAAATCGGGCGAAGCCGCGGGCGGTAAGCAAGTTATAAACTATTTTTAAACATTTACAAAAATCTATGTTTTGACGGTTGCCGTGTTTGTTAACAAATTCAACTAAAGCACCAGGGCCGATTTTAATGAAATTTTTTGTGCTTATATTTCATCTAAAAAAATTGATTTGTAAGTACCATATTTTAAGATTTATGAGTTTTTGGAATATTTTTTACATTAAAGGCCTATTCAAACTGGAAAGTTATCGACTCTGATCGCGTACGTACATCGGTATATATATCGCTACCCAAGGCGGCGGCAGGTAGGTAACTATCCGGTTTGAAATTTTAAAAATTATATTCAAACCGGAGAGTTACCCGTATTTTCTATTGTTGTTTCTGTTATCACTTACATCCTCAGATTCCATGATATTACAGCACTGGCCCAATGAAGTAACTGGATGACGTTTGAAGCCTAGCATGATACTAGGCAAAGACCACGACTCACAAAAACCACGGCATGCGTTCGTCGTTATTTTAAATTCCAAGCAATCAGGGATGCTTATTGTTCTTGTGTGACCTACAAGTTTTTAAATACATTTTACATAATCCAAATTTTCTTACAATTCCGTCAATAAATATATTATATTAGTGCAGTTACATTATGTAGTAAAGTATGTTGTAATATATACAATATCAATACCTATTCTATGACAGCCTGGTTTTTTCCATGACTCTGCAGCTAACAAGTGACTTAGAAAACAGGTAAGCAAGAAACTTCTTAAAAGCATTTTGTATAAACTACCAGAATTGTGTGAGTGCTGAGAGCTTAGCGTCTGCTTTTATATTTTTCTTTGCAACTTAGTCAAATATTCTCAACCTTTAACTTGTCTGTAAGCTTATTTTTAGTTACTAAACTGACATGGTCTTCTGGGGGAGGCATAAGAACAAGTAGGTTGAATTGAAAGTTTTAATTGATTAATTATATATTAGTTAGTTAGCTAATTCGTGGCCGAAGACATTTAATAAATTAAAAAAATAATGTTATTTAAAATAAATGAATGTTTACGAATACTATTTTGTTTTTACCCGACTGTGACAGAAGGAGGATTACGTTTTTCGAGTGTATATTATTCCCACAGGAACATTAGGATCAAAAGGAAAAACTCATTCACGCGCGCGGGTGCAACCGCGTGGCGCAGCTAGTTGCATATATTATATAGGTAATTTAAAAGATACCCAGTAAATATATTTGAAGTTATTTTATTTGAAAATTTAAAACTGTTTACTACCTCAGACTAAATGAAAGAACATTTTTTTCATGTCATTAATTTTTGCGACTGGCGTTATGGAGCGAAAGGGAAAAATAGAGTTGTTTTCTTTTCGTGACGTAAAAGGTTAAAGTGACTATATGCAGCATATATTATTATAGCTTTACATATCATCTATGTACCTACCTATAAACTTCGATTTAATAATAATTACTAATAATTTTGTTTCAATATGTAGGAAATTTGACCACAGCTGATAAATTATAGATAAGATTCAGTAGGTTTCATGTTCATTCATTCATGTAGGATAGATGCTGTTGCGTTACATCTTTCAAGGTACCAGCTGAGGAACTTTCCTCCGAGATACAGCCAGCTGATATTAATTTTCATTTATAGCAGCATATAAACGATCACCAGGTAAATTTCCAGTTGAGAGGAAATCATTGAAAATATTTTTTTTCATGTTCAAGCAGTCAGCTGACGTACAATCCACCATGTTACGGTCAGGTGACTTTGTCTTTCTTTTAAGATACTACATAAAATGTAATATGACAAATTTTCAAATGAGAGGAAATGACTGAAAAAACATTTTTTTTTCTACATGCGTGGGACTCTGGGAGGCTGCTACTGCCCGACCCACCAAGGAAGTCGCAACTGCTGACGGTCGCGAGTGTTCATAGTATAAGTCCCTGATGAATTTTAAAAAGTTTCACTCGAGGGAGGGGTAAGAACGATCCGAAAATGCATGTGGCTCCCAGAACAGTAGATAAACGGATGATCTTAAAATGTCTCTTACAGCTAGTAATATATATATAATAGTAAATAATGATCAATTATAGTATTTTTTTAAAGAATATTTGGTGCGTGATATCTACAATCGACATCGAAGCCAAAAATATAGCTTTTATAATTTTTTTCTGTTTGTTTGTATGTCCGGGCTAATCTAAAAAATTTCTGCATGCATTTACTTCAAATTTGATACAGATATTGCATTGAGACCTTAGGAAGGACATAGGATAGATTATATCCCGGAAATCCCACGGGAACGGGAACTATGCAGATTTTTCTTTTACTACGCGGGCGAAGTCACTGGCGGAAAGCTAGTTCTAAATATATTCGTTCGTTCGTTCGTTACCTAGCAACGGTGTAATTGACAACAAGTTTAGTGCTTGTTCTGTTTAAAAATGGAAGTAGAATACAGAATAATTAATCTTTACAAAAATAAACAATACGACGAGTGTATTCAATTATGTCAAAATGCGTCACAAACTAGCAATAAAGTTATCGACTTCGTTCATTTGCGTGCTCTAACCATTCAAGCTAAAATAGCTGGTAATGCCTATGAAGAAGTGGAGTATTATCCCGTACAAGAAGATTTAATCAATACTGCAGTAGCAAAAACTCCGAGGCCAGGAACTACATTTCAAAGAGAAATAAAAACCGCACAAAACGTAAGAGAAGCAAATGTCTGGAAGGCATTTGTTTCGCAATTTTAAACTAATATTATAGTTAGCTTTAAATTATATGTCCATGGAAGTATGTATATTCTGTCATAAAAAAACTTAATCTAAGTTCAATTAAAAGCTTTTCATGTGTGACAGTTTAAAGGTGTGTGTGATCTTGAGCAAAATTAAAATATAAGCTAAAATACAAATTGTGTAAAATATTTCAGCAACGATTTCCTGCGACTGCCACAATTAAGTCAAGAGCTGGGACTGGTACTGCCCGTGCTCGTACCGCGCAATCTGCTTTGTTAACGGCATCCCGTCTGTCCCGCGCAGCGACCGCGTCAGCTGGTGGCACGGCCATTGGAGAAGCTCCTATTATTTTACGTTTTCTTTCTAAAGATGACAAAAACTTTATACCTGCAGCAAAAACTCTATTCGAATATATTTACTATTGCGAAGGTGACGTTCGAAAGGTAGGTACCACATAATTATCATAGTATGATAATAATGCTAATATGTAAAGTAATTATCTTTTAAAAGCAATCAGTACAGACCCAGATTTTTTACACATAATGTAATTATCACATGTTGTATTTACAACAGGCGATGGAGATTATCTTTCAAGTAAAAAAATTGGATGAAAAATACGACTGGTGGTGGAATTACTCCTTAGCACGATGCTATTATGCACTTGGAATGTACAGAAATACAGAAGATTGTTTACGGCAAGCATTGAAACAAAATAAACACGTGGCAATATATTTACGTTTAGTGGCCATGTACGTCAGCATGAATCAACCTCTTTCAGCATTAGACGTGTGCAAGCAAGGATTATCTGTTTCTCAGGAGTACACTCCATTGCTTCTTGAACAAGCCCGGATTCATGAAATGATGGGCAACAATGCTGTAGCTGTTAAATATTACCGCATGGTAGCACTAGAGGATCCATCAAACATGGAGGCTGTAGCAAATATAGCGATGTATAATTTTTATAATGACCAACCTGAAATAGCACTTCGATATTACAGGTAAACAAACACAAAATTATCTATATAATATAATGATAAACTACAGACTACTTGGGATATTTTTTGTATTCATAATAATTCTGAATAAATACAACTACTGAAAACTTGTTCTTTTTTATTCCAGAAGACTGTTGGCCACTAATCCACCAGGCCCTGAAATATACAACAATTTGGGGCTGTGTTGCCATTATTGCAGTCAATGGGATCTAATCTTACCATGCTTCAGGCAGGCCCTATATTACTCTACAAATGTTGAGTCCCGTTCGAATATTTGGTTTAATCTTGCTCACGTGGCTCTTGTAAGTTAAAACCTAAAATATTTTGGTTCATTCTATTGCTTATTGTTCATCTTAGTAGATATGCCAATTGCTATCCGAATTATATCAGAAAAACTATATTATTAAAGAAAGACATGACGTAGATGAGTATAACTTCTTTTTCGCCGTTTGTATTATTTTAACTACATTTCATAACGTTTTTCAGTCAACGGGTGATTTAATTTTGACAAGAAGATGTTTACAAAATAGCCTAGCTGTATCTGACCATGGTCCGTCGCGACAAGCTCTTCTTGCGCTAGATGCACGATTGAAAGTACGCAAGAATATGTAGTTCATCTTAATAATAAAAAGCAATTTTTTTACTATAGGTACGTTTTATTTCACATAAGATCCGCACGTAGGATCCTTCAGCACCAAAATTTTTTGTCAAGGAATAATGTCTCGTATTAATGGTAAACATTTTGTGCCACAAAGTAGAATAGAGGTTTACCAATACCATATAACTATCAAATAATAAGCAACTAATTTAAAAGATGTTCCCAAAGACGACGGAGATTCTCCCTCTTCATATTATGTATTGAAATGTTTTGTAATACCTACATACAAAATTCTAACTATACAAATATGATATAGGCCGATATAAAATGAAGCGATTATTGTAAACAAAACAAGTAATCTTTTATTGATGGTTCAAAAGATTCCATACACCGCAACTCTTCGTATTTCAAAGATGCTAATGTATCTAATATAGGTTCAGGGTAAGTGCGTTGTATATCTTGACTGTAATCGGATTTTATAATTGGATCCGAAGCTATTTTAGCGGTATATCGTTTCTTTATCTGAAAGAAAAAATAAACAGAAATTATTAAGGTCGCGTGCACTGAATAGTCCATTGGAATGTTACATTTTTTAAGCCTTAACGTGCGTTTCTCAGGGCTCAGAAGACGTCATTTTATTTTATGGGTGTGTAGGAGGAGTTTGTAGAAGGTTAATTTCAAGTTAGTGGGGTCGTCCCCGAGGTGATTTTAACATTTAATGTTGAAATGATGAACAATCTTCATGTTTTTGGGTTCCATATGAAAGGGTTAAACGGGACCATATTAATTACTGAGACTTCGCTATCTGCCTGTGTGTCACTCATAAACCATGATATTTAGACATTTGAAAATTTCTGAGAATATGTGTTTCTGTTGCTGCTATAAGAACAAATACTAAAAATAAGCCCCCTTATATAGGTAGTGATATAGTACTTAAGTAGTGACTTAGTATAAAATAAAGTCGCTTTCTCTGTCCCTTTATGTCCCTTTGTATGCTTAAATTTTTAAAACCACGCAAGGTACGCAACGGATTTTGATGCAGTTTTTTTAATAGATCGAGTGATTCAAGAGGATTTTTTAGTACCTACCTATATAATTTACCAGCTGTGCCTCGCGGTTTTACCCGCGGGGCTCCGCTCCTGTTGGTCTTAGCGTGACGATATATAGCCTATAGCCTTCTTCGATAAATGGGCTATATAACGAAAGAATTTTTCAAATCGGTCCAGTAGTTCCTGAGATTAGCGCGTTCAAACAAACAAACAAACAAACTCTTCCGCTTTATAATACATATTAGTATAGATTAGGTCTTAGACAAAGCGGGCGAAGCCGCGGTCGGTAAGCTAGTTTATGGAATAAATATAAGAGGCCTCCCATACATAATTATTAGGTATTCATTTATTCAGGGAAAATCTTTTAAGATTCTTAAATACTAAACATAACAGAAAACTAAAATTACATTAACATAAGTAACAGAAAAGGAAAAATAAAAGCAATGTTCCCTGAAAAGGTCTTGGCTCGGCAAAATGTCATAGTTTTAAAAAACCTTTAGAATATTCTAATAAAAATAAAAAAGAATAACTAACCAATTAAATTAAAATAAAACAAATATTAAAGATATAAAAATTTTAAAAAATCCTTATCTTATATATTGGACTGATAATAAATCCACATGATGGCAATATGCAAGTTTATGTAAGTTCATATAAAAACGATAGAGAGCAGCTAATACAAGGAAAACATTACATCATCATCATCATCATGTTAAAGAATAACAAAACTTATTTGTACGGAACCCTATAGTGTCGCGAGTCTGATTCGCATTAAGGTTGATGTTCCGACCGTCCCTCCATACATTTTTGATTACCTCTAAACACTTAACACAGACACTATTTCTTTAAAACTAATCATTTTATCACTTCTCTATAATGAAATGTGTGCGCGTTCGACCTTTTTAATCAATAATTTACAATATTTACTTAGAAAAACAACAGTAAAATACCGGAAAAATTTGACACTTCTACAGTAGTGTGCGTGACTTTTGCCAAGCGAAACACGACATAAAGCACGACATCTAGCGCATAGACTATATACTTATTACAGATCTAGCGCGTCAATGTCTAAACGAAAGGCGATGTTTAGACATTGACGCTAGATGTCGTGCATTCGCGTTCGTTATCTTATACATAATGAGCATAATTCTAATAAATCAAAGTTCTGTGTAAAAATTGAGTAATTTCATTTCCAATCGTTCAAAGAAAATAACAATAAAATAAAATAAAACTAATGACCTTAGAAACTATGTTTTTTTTTGTAAACAATTTATTACTCATTATTGTTCGTCCGTCGTAGGTCTGTAAACTGTATTGTACACTGAAGGTAAATGGTACTGTAGGTACTTTAGTTCGGCGTCGTCGTCCGCGTCGGCTTGATATAAAATTACATTCTTGATTTCATTGACACGCGCTATGATTTGCGCGCGGAATTTCTTGTGTTGTGAATTTATTTTTGTATGCTATGCATTTTAATTGATTCAAATTGCAATGTTTCTCTAGTATGCATTTGAGACTATATTGTAAATTGTAATAATTGATCGTGGGTATAGTAATTAATTATTCTAATAACGCAATTAGTAATATATGTATTTTCGGTGGGATTCAAAACAAAAAATTGGCCCGTGATTTTTATGAAATTTCACCACATTGCAAATCACATCAATCATAGTTCATACACATGTATGACGAAAGTGATTAGTATTGTGGCTAACATTGACTCATCAGTTCATCACTGAAACCAGTGATAAATCAGTACCTATATCATATTGTGTTTGAATATTTTTAAACAATGATATAAGTATACAATTATTATAAATCGGTAAACTATCAAAGTAATCACAAACTTGCAAACATTGGTAAAATGTCCAGTAGTTTATGAGCCTATTCATTACAATCAAACAAACAAACAAAGTTTTCCTCTTTATAATATTAGTGTAGACAAACACTATGAATACGATCACGAATGCAAATTCGGGGATTTTCTAATTATTGCTAAATAATAATTGAATTCGTTTTGAAATACTCTATAATTTTTAGTGTATAAATAGACATTTATAATGTGGTGCTCATTTTTTTTGTACTGCTAACGCTATTGTAGGTACCTATTTTCGTTGTTTTATTTCAAGTGAACACGGCCATACAATTTTGTCACGAGCCGCCTATGATTGTAGGTACTTTTGTTAGGCTCCTTCGTCGTCCGCGTCGCGTCGGCTCGAAAGTTCTTGATTTCATTGTCACGCGCTATGATTTGCGCGCGGATTTTCTTGTGTTGTGAATTTATTTTTGTATTATTACTATTTTTTATTTTTTTTTTATTTTATTGATTCAAATAAAATATTTCACTAGTATGCATTTGAGACTATATTGTATTATGTATAATTTATCGTAGGTATAGTTATTCTTATAACGCAGTTATATTTTCGGTGGGACAATTTGACCCGTGATTTTTCTGAAATATCACCACGTTGCAAATCACATCAATCATACACACGTAGAAGTATAGTGGCTAACATTGACTCATCAGTTCATCACTGAAACCAGTGATAAATCAGTATATCATATTTTATTGTGTTTGAATATTTTTTAAACAACGATATATACAATATTATTATAAATCGGTAAACTACCAAAGTACTTCCGAATTTTCAGACAGACAAACAAGTAGTTTGAACACGCAGTTTTCTTATACTAGTAGCAAAAATCAAAACCATAATATTATGTTTACCTACTATATTTTACTAAAAGTCGAGTGCGTCGAAATCGTAAATAATAGGTAATATAATGTTTTTCACCTTCCTGGTTATTTTCCCATAGTAAATAGTGTTTTAGGTTTGTTGTTGTAGGTAGGAATAATAATAATTATTCTTACTTGTTGGTTATGAAATATATATTGAAATAATTTACTTTTACAAATCATTAGTGATATTAGTTTTGAGTGAAAATGCTTGGATCAGCATAATATTATATGGTACTTCAAATACATGTTTTGATAAAAAAACAATAGTGTAATAAAATAAAACTGCGTTTTATTGTAATCAATGTTGACAGTTTTAAATTCCAAAATTATTGATCAATAAAATAGTTTACACCAACAAATATAACTTTTATTTTTATAACCATCGTTCATAATATAAACCGTAGCAGGTGGCGTTTTGAAGTTCTGTCTACTCATACAGAAAAATGGAAAACTTGTTTTTTTTGTAAACAATTTATTACTCATTATTGTTGTTTGGCTGCGTGTTTGGCAACTCGAAGCGTGGTCGTCCGTCGTAGGTACTTTTGTTTTGTTACTCAGGAGGATAACCTCAGACTGTAGACACTGTAGTGTTGTCAAGACAAATGTGCGAAAGACTGTAAAGTCAGACGCTAATTTAGAAGACGGGCTACCCATTGGGGCTGTTGAAATTGTCTGGAGATCCTTTTGGAACTCATCCATTCTGTGGTTAAACACTTCAAACATCTGATCAATAGACTGTGTGATGGATTCCATATTAGTTTTAGTGCAGTGGCAGTGTAAATGTTGTTGTTGAGGTTATGTAAATTTAACACTTTAGTTAACTACCAAGATATAAAGAAATGAGGATAGGACACAATAACTATTGGTTGAGGTATTTATAAACTCATAATATACTTTTAAAAAAATCACGTTTTAATAAATTTCTAGAATTAAATTAGAACAGCTGATTCAAAATAGCCTAAAAAATCTTAATAATAATAATTACGCTTCACAGCAAGAAGAAATGTACCATATGTACCCGCACAAAGTCGATATTGTGTTGCCTACCGTTCGACTCAATGGCTAGGGTTGTACCTTTAATAATTATTACCAAACTAATAAACCGAGTGATGCGAAATAACCATAATTCTTTTAGAGTTTGATAAAATGATCAGGCAGGTATTTTCTTTAATCCTCTGAATTCTCGGTTACTAAATTGTATCGTTGAAATTATTCTTAATCGCGTAAATTTAATAAATAATCATATGGAAAACACTTTTCATTTGTTTTTTTACTTTCACGCCCAACTACTATACAATAATTACGTTGTTTCGGTATTTTGACGAGAAAACGCAGGAAACATCCGTTGTATCATTTTAGATAGATTGTATATTTTGTATCTGTAGAATTGAAATCAAAGCTATGTATATGTTGTCTCCATTCTTTTCTTATCGGATTGTTGATCCCAATGCGAATGCGTCACTTAAATTTTATAAAAGACAATTAAGAACATCAAAAATAAAGTGATACGTAAATATTTCACAGTGCAATATATTATGTAATTAATAATAATTATATATTTATGAAAAAATAATTACATCAGATTTAATAATCGCAATTGTTTTGAATGTACATATGAATAAATGATTACATCATAATAGTAATAATCACAATTGTTTTATTTCCCATTTGTTGCAACCCTAGCAGCAGAAGTACCTACACTGGCGGCGCGGCGGCATCGTGCGACATCAAAGGCATTGCCTTACTAGGTAAGTTTATAATGATTAACTCTTTAATAATTATTTTTGACTTTACTCATTTCTTTTATTATATAATTTACGTTTTACTTTTACAGAATCCGATTCAATGGATTATGAAGACGAGTCACACAACGCCATACGATAGTGATGATGAATGAACATTTCAATAAATGCATGCGTGTTTTTTTATGTTGTTTTGTAATTGTTAATTGTTTCTTAAATAAAGAAATAAACTAAATATTTAAATGATGATTTGTTATTTGCAACACAACTTTATATTTGAGATTCTTTACAAATGTATATTTAGTTTTGTATCATCAAATTTATAAATTTTATTCCATAGTTTTCAAAATTAAATGTAAATGACCATAAAAACATTAATAAAGTAAATCATTGATGTAAGGTCAGGGAACGTAATACATATATACATCTGACCATGTAGAAGCTAAGTCTTGTTGACTGCTGAAGTCTGTAAAGTTTTGTTGTCTGCTGAAGTCTGTACGCAATGAAAATGTCTGCCGTTTCGAAAATAAGTTTTTAAGACCCTAATAAATAAAATATATGAATGGCAGATCTGGTCAAATACTTTCAAAATTGTATTTTTTTCAGCACTTTCATAAGTGTCTGCCAGAATGTTATCCGCGTGATAATGGTCTGCCATTGTTATTTTCCGATAGTAATAATAATCTATTTTCAAATATCAAAATGGCAGACGTGGTCAAATGGTTTCAAAGTTCGCCAAAAATTTCCACCTGTCTTACCTAAGCGCGCGCCCCGTCCACCACTCTGGGCTTAGTGACTCCTCATCTCATGTATAGTAGGTATTATTAGGGGAATCAACACACAAAAATCCAGGTCTGGTCAAATACATACAGGTAGCTTTGCGCTAGCTCTCTAGCTATTACTTCTTATGGAGAGAAAACGTAAACATGTACCACGGGCGAAGCCGGGGCGGACCGCTAGTAAATAATAAAATAATAAATAGTGTATTAGATTTGTTATTGTATCTTGTATACCTACGAATAATTATTCTTACGTCTTGTTGGGAAATGTTCAAATACCTACCTATTGAAATAATTTACTGTTACAAATCATTAGTGTTATTAGTTTTGAGTGAATAGGCATGGATCAGAAATTCAGAATATAATATGCTACTAACTACTCAAATACATACATGTTTACACAACAAACACCACTGACCTCTATAACTATAAGTTATAGAGGTCAGTGACCGTCAGTGACAAACACTATGGATACCTACGCTCGCGAATGCAAATTCGGTGATTTACTAATTATTGATACCTAGTCATTGAATTCGTTTTGAAATAGCCTGTACTTTGTAATTTTTAGTGTTATAGACATTTATAAAATGTGGTGCTCATTTTTTTGTAATAAATCATCCCGAACGCTATTGTATTTTCGTTGTTTTATTTCAAGTGAACACCTATACAATTTTGTCACGAGCCGCCTCTGGCCTCTGGGTGAAATAAACAAGTCAAATGATTTTTGTTCTAATTGTATTTTGGTAGTAGTTTGTTTAGAATTTACATTACCATTGTTTAATTTTTACCTACTATATTTTACTAAAAGTCGAGTGCGTCGAAATCGTAAATATCTTTTTCACCTTCCTGGTTTTTTTCCATAGTAAATAGTGTTTTAGATTTGTTGTTGTATGAATAATTATTCTTAGCATAATATTATATCATAGGTATATGCTACTTCAAATACATGTTTTGATAAAAAAAACAATAGTGTAATGTAATAAAATAAAACTGCGTTTTATTGTAATCAATTTTGACATTATTTATTTCCCAAAATTACAACAAAATAGTTTACGCCAACAAATATAACTTTTATTTTTATAACAATCCTACTTGTTTTACATTCACGCCATCTAGACTTAAATCTTTATCATTTTTGTATACGTCTGTGTGTGTAAACGACCCTGTATGCAATGACAGATGTTATAATGCATTTTTTTACCGAATTGGGTGGATTTTAAGGCAATGATATGACATATTTCAATAAAATATAATATTCAGTAACCGCCATGACTATTCCTACGACCTTAATCTTTTCCAATTACGCAAAAACTCAAATAAACTAGAAATGTAGAATTCAGCGCCATCTAGCGGGACATTGGCTGGGAACAGATCGTAGCAATCACCTTAAC
>CAJQZM010035691.1:0-42991 GCA_907164665.1 Colias nastes | reverse complement strand
GTCCAATAAAGCGTATCTCCTTCTCACAGCATCCCTGATCCTAGCTACAGTGGTTGCATCATACAACCACGGTTCACGTCTTTTGGTTTCAATATGTGAGTGTGCCCGCATGAACGGTTGGAACGCACCCGCCTGACGGACAGACAGACAAACATACATGAAACAGGTATATTATAAAGGCTGGAAACTCAAACAGACAGAGACTAATATGACTGATTAACATATCATACAGTATAAACTCTTCGATAGAATATTTACAGATTAATTAAACAGGTTAAGTGATAGATTATACAGGGTAAAGTGGTAGATTATACAAGGTAAAGTGGTAGATGATACAAGGTAAAGTGGTTGATTATACAAAGTAAAGTGGTAGATTATACAGGATAAAGTGATATTATATACATGTACAGTACTCCAAAATTAATAATGCGCATGCAGATCTTCGCTAATTATCGTATTCCCAGAAACACCCGAATCACCCCGAATCATTGAATCGTAAGTGCCCTAAACAATGCACTTGCATCTTGCACCTTGTTCGAAAGAAATAGGAGTCAATTCAGAGTCATACACAATCGATAACAATTCGGGCGATAGGTGACGGTAGCCTGTCAGTCCAAAAATTCAAAAATCCGTCAGTCGTCTTTATATATTGGTGGTGACCGCACGTCTTATCTCTGTATGGAATTATATAGAGCTGCTGTTACATACCCTTCTTAGTTTTGTTACAAAGTTGAATTTTCCGGTAAAATAATTATTTACACAGGTAGCAGATAGCAGTGGGGAAAGTGAAAATTAATAGGAGCATAATGAAAGTTCTGATCATTCTACGATATCAGAAATAGAGAATCCCTGATTCTGTAAATCCTTTGGACTGAGATTTTAATGATTAGATTTCACAATTTAAATGTAAACCAGTGTTTGAAAATCATTTTTTTAAATATAAACTTTGTCTTATTTTAAGCTTCCATACATCCATCATTACGCCAGCTTCAGTAAGACACTTTAATAGTTCTAAGTATAGAATTTTCCAAGTAAATCAATACAACAAATATATATGCGCAATCGTGTGGCTTATCCTCGCTATTAACTTACATTGAATTATCGAAACAAATTTCGTTACTTATCTCTTTTACCATAAAATCACAATAAAACTCATAATTCTAATAAACTATGCATGAAGAAAAAACATTTAACCACTCTATATACATATCGTCTTCGGAGGCTCGGGGAATATGACAGTTGCCGAACAGTGACGAATTTTTCTATGCGCATTATCAGTTTGGGAGTACTGTAAAGTGGTAGATTATACCTGGTAAAGTGGTAGATTATACAGGGTAAAGTGGTAGATTATACAGGGTAAAGTAGTAGATTATACAAGGTAAAGTGGTAGATTATACAAGGTAAAGTGGTAAATTATACAGGGTGATTTAGCTGATTATACAGGGTAAAGTGGTAGATTTTATAGGTTAATGTAGTCGAGACTGATAAAATAGGACTGTGCCTATCTTTAAGATTCATATTTTTTAAGATTTATGTGACTAATCTTTATTCTTACCTGATACCACCTAGTCATCAATTCAGCTTCAGGATATTTAAAGAAACCGCCAACATCCGAACCGCAGAAAGAAACACCGGCACTCGCTAGCGAGAGGCACATCGTTATTGACGCAGCCAAAAAGCCCCATTCCGCCATATTGTCACCTGTCCATACTGCTGCGTATCTGTGTAGTGGAAGAAACTATATCAAAATAATAAATAAATAATAAATAAATAGATAACTACAAAGTTTCTTGTAGGATATGGTCAGTAGAAATTACTTTACGAAACAGTGGTAGGTAAATAGTTTTGAGTTTTTACGATGATTTGTATTGATTCAAAAGCACTTATAAAATGTGTGTAATTTAGAATTTAAGATTACATTTGTCAGTAAAATAACAAATTTTTATTAAATTCGTTTATTTCTACGTTTTAAAAATAAAGTTTGTTTACGATATTAAGGTTTGAATTTATTAATTTTATATTAAATCACGTTTATTCGGTTACACAAAACTTAATTCAAAATTATAGCAATAAATTATACATAAGACAAAACTATAATAGAAAAAATATACAAATTTTCATAGGGAATACTAGTTGAAATAAATAAAAAACTAACTTACCTCTGAGTCCCAGCGAACACCGATCTAGATAATATAAAAGGTCTATATTTCCCGTCTGTCCGTTGCACCATGCCTTGATAGGTTGCACGAATGTGGGATAGACCATATTCGTTGTGTACATGCCTGTGGGATTGAGTGGGATTATATATATAAAGAAATCTTTATTTAAAAACATTGATATACTATAAACAATAACCAATTGACATAACAATAATACAATAAACAATTGACTGGCCGGTTGGCTTGGTTGGTAGTGACCCTGCCTTCCAAGCCACTGGTCGTGGGTTCGATTCCCACCCGGGGCAAGTATTTGTGTGATGAACATCGATGTTTGCTCTGTGTCTGGGTGTTAATTATCTATATAAGTATTTATTTAAAATGAGATATGTATGTTTATCAGCCATCTGGTTTCCATAACACAACCGAAAGCTTAGTATGGGATCAGATCGTGCCGTGTGTGAATATAGTCCCGAAATATTTAAAAAAAAATTAAAATCGACTCACAGTCGCATTGAAAGACTATAAAAAAAACGGCGTTGCATAAACATTCATTGAAATTAACACCTTACTTCGTAGCAGTAAGGTTGAAAGTCTGTTGTATACGATCATTGGAAAACTCTCCATGCACGCATAGGCAGTTTTATTTCAGAAAAATTTTGAGCGTGATTGTTTATTGTTTCTCGATAATTTAGAAATATTACAGGTAAATTAGCTTGGAGAAATTTTTGCATATGTAGTGGTGTGTATATTACTCAGATCTTAGAGCGCGTTTCCACTATATCGTTCCTATACAAAAATGTTTCGATATCCTAACATTACTATTTAATTTTATACTTATTCCTAGCAACACTTTTGTTTTCAATAAAAACAACTTTTAATTTGAAAGAAAATGGTTTTGACTTTATAAAAAAAATATATCATTCAATTTCACGTCCTTGAGCAAACGACAAGGCGACTACCGTGAAACAATAAAATATCGTGTCCATTATAATTTGTTTCATAATTAATATTTGACCATAATAATTACGAAATAAAACAAATAAATAAATCGTCACTTGATAGTGGAAAGTGGAAACACGCACAAAACCAGAATAAACCAGTTTACGCTGTCCGCAGGTGCCAAATGCAGTTGTTTGGTACCGTTAGAACATAAAGCACACATTTCATTCAAAAATTATAATTATTATGTACGTAGTTTAATTGATAAAGGAGAATGACCACGGGTGGTATCGGTAAAAAAAGGAGAATGACCACGGGTGGTATCGGTAAAATTTGAGTTGTGCCACGTATTCGTGATATTGTTAATTCCTATTTGTATTTATAATGATCATATGTATCACTATTAAGTCTTAATAATTATACCGGATAAATTGAAATAATATTAAAAGTTTGTGTTTTGAAACATGTATGACCACGTATGGAATCGGTAAAATACTAATTGTGTCACGTGTTCGTGATATTGTTAATTCCTATTTGTATTTATAATGATCATATTTATCACTATTAAGTCGTAATTATACCAAATAAATAGAAATAAAAGTAAAAGTTTTTGTTTTGACACATATATCTATCTCTCTTGCAAGCGTCCTGCGTCATATGTCATAGTTTCTATTTGAAATGAATCTTGAATGAATGTGTTCGACGCTAAGGTTCGACGCAATGTTCGACGTAATTTATTTTGAAATAGGTAATGTTTATTACGATTTACTTTTCACATTTGTCTTGTAAATTAAAATATTACCTATGTAATAAATGTAAAACTTAACGTTCATCGTTAGTTTAAACTCGATAAAGTATTTTTTTGAAGTGTTGAATAAAACTATTGTTTTATTTTTATTGTCGCGAACTGCGGCTTATTTATATAAAAACTTTAATCGTTTCTAAAAGTACTAACATCAAGCTTTAAATTGAGCTATATTTCATCTTGACACAATAAGTTTGATTGCGATACCAAGTGCCATAGTCACTTGTATTTGTTGATTGTTGTTATTATTTGTTATTATTGTTATAATATTTGTTGAAGTGTTTAATTTGTGTGTAAGTGTTGTAACTTTGTATTGTTAATTCAAAATGGCTCCAGTGTTAAAACATGGTCGAGGCAAGCCTTTGACTTCTCAAACTAAAGAATTAAACTTTAAATGTCGTTTCTTTTTCAGGTTAGTAAATTTTTCATTTTAGTAACATTGTCATTTTGTAAAATCATGTTCATTTTGTAAAAGTTATACGTATGTTAAATGTGTAAATATTAAATTAAAGTCTCATCTTTTTCAGAGGAGAAACACATATAGTTTAATTTAAAATCCCATATTTATATAATATATATATATAAAATAAAAACTAAAAATAAAATGTTGTTTTATTTTATTTGCTGACCATACACTACTACAAACGCAAAAATTTCTCCAAGCTAATTTACCTGTACGCATTGTAAATGTTGGATAGTAGAAATAAACAATACACTTTATTATCTGTTAAAACGCCAAAATAAAATAAAAAAATTGGAAATACATGATGTTACATAATTATGTATTTTGTAAAATTAAATTGTAAAACTGACATGATTAAAAAGAGCAACTATGTAGTTTCTTGCCGGTTCTTCTCCGTAGATACTGCTTTCCGAATCGGTGGTAAATGTTAAAAATATGTAACGTTTCAAAAGTGTCTCTAGATTCTAGAAGAAGCCTAATTGAATAAATAAATGTTTGAGTTTTGAGTTTGAAACAAATCAGTGTTATAAAAATTTGAATACTGATAAGAAAGCAAAAAAATACTTTTGACACACCTTAAACCTCTATCCCACAATTTATATTTGTATCTATACATTTTTCAATTTTTTCACCAACAAAAAAAAATATACTGTACTATAAGAAATTACACGTGAGGCCGGGTTAAATATTAGTTTGAATGTAATAAGAATGTACTGCGATTCTACACAGCTACCTAATTGATGTACGTAGTTGATAACAAATCGCAGCAAGTCAACGACTATTAGTAAAGTGCGGGTAGTTGAGTCAAACGTCAACGTCAAAGCATGTTCTGACAGGTAACAGTGACAACTATATTGACAACTATTCATCCACAAAAATATTAAATCAAAAGTTACGTCTAACAGTACTGTAATAATAAATTCGTATGTATATTCACCTGTGTTCCCAAAACGCGGCGATACCGTCTTGTCCGTCTTGAGGCGGTTTGTAGTGACGACAATCTTTGGGCATCGTTATTTCCGGACCGCTGAATACCTATGAAATAAAAAAATCTTTTTAATAACATTATTTAATTAAATTGCATTTTAATAATAACACTAAAAACCTTAATTCTTATGTTTATGCGTGTTAAACTCCACAATGCTGTCATGGCTCCATGTTTTCAATTATATTTTATTGACTGAGTGTTTAAGTATTATAATAATAGCGGTCCGCCCCGGCTTCGCCCGTGGTACATATTTCGCAATAAAAAGTAGCCTATGTTCTTTCTCAGGGTCTAAAGATTGTCTGTGCCAAATTTCATCAAAATCGGTCCAGTAGTTTATGAGCCTATTCATTACAATCAAACAAACAAACAAACAAAGTTTTCCTCTTTATAATATTAGTGTAGAAAAAGTATAAGAAAACCGTGTACTGCTCCTACAGTGATAAAAAGACGCGGGCTCGAATCCCACCAATGAATCAGAAATTTTCAGTTCTTAACATTATTATTCATTTCTACATAAAAAAAATAACAAGAATAGAAAATATTCATCTCAATATAAAAAAGCGTGTTTGCCGAGCACACGTGTCAGAGATGAAACTTCTTTGGCAAGATTCAGAGATACCCAAAATCGTCGCCTTACTCCATGACGTGACGGTATTGCCATGACGCGACATTGAAATTTAACTCTCAACGGGCCTAAAGTTTCACCACACCCCGGACACTCCATACAAAATTATCGTTTTGACAGTCACACTGTAGAGACTGCAAATGTGTGTGTTAACGCTTTATGGTTGGCACATTTGTGACTAGCGTAAAAAAAAAATTCGCGTTTTTCTGATGAAATACATCCGTAAACAGCACGATATCTAACCATTTTCTACGAAAAACGATAATCACAAATCCAAAATAATAAAATTACTTTAAGTCAATTTGATTAACGTTGTCAATCTTCGTTGCGTATCGTCCTTGCAGAAAAATGTGAACCATTTATAGTCTGATCGTGCGGGGTGAGGTAAGTGTTTAATTTTGGCGGGAGGCGGAGTGTCCGTTCTGTAGCGTTTAGCTACTATTATGTATTCTGTGGTTTCACTTTAAAAATAACCACAAACACAAAACCTCATTATTCAAAGTCGGTTCAACTCACACTGGGTTCATTCATATCGTTCCACAAATGCACATCTTTATTTGTCCCGGGGAAGTTTTCAAACAAGAACCTCTCCGCATAGTATTTATGAGCTGCCGGGTTGAAAAAGTCCAGGTATGATGATGATCCTGGCCAACACCAACCTGGGAAAGGAAAATAATTTATTTTAATAGAATTAAACGTAAAGAATATAGCGGATTTTATAATAGACAACTTATCAATTTTTTCACTCACTATCTTTAAAAGATCTCTTCTTTACACTATCTCTAACTATTATAAAAACTATAACTTTCATCTCTTATAATTTCACTTAATTTGAATTCAATTTTGTTTTCCTTGATATTTTAGCTAATTAGATTGATACATTTAATTATTAAAACAATTCCGGATTTTTATGCATTAATTACAATTCGAAAATGCCGATTTCCGGCCGAATCGTATAACGGTGCATTTACATCAAACGAACATAGAACTAGAGCTAAAGCAAGAGCATTCTTTCGTCATCTTTTAGTGTAAACGAAAACTCGTATTCATTGTTGTTCAGTATTAGAACATCGCATAGAATCATTTCGAATGCACTAAGTACAACGAAAGAATGCTCTACGCCTGTTTACACTAAAATAATTTGACATAGTAAGAATAGAATTAGCATTCGCTCGTTTGATGTAAATGCACCGTTATAAGCTTACAAACATCTCTTCTTGTGTACTTTTACGCATTATTTTAGAATTGTCTTTATTTAAAAAATGTTTATTTTTTATCTTACCATCATAATCCTTCCCATCTTTGTCCTTAACATACAATCCTTGTTCCGTTGCATCCTCATGTAAGAAATACCCCGCTTCCCTCTTAATGTGGGGGTCAATAATGACCACCAATTTCCTTCCCTTGGCTGTTAGATTGGAGACCATTTCTGTGGGGGTCGAGAACTTTATCGGGTCCCATGTGAAATATCTGTAAATTGGGGGACATGTTAATATTATTGAATATAATAATGGTATAGTAATATCACTACATACATAGTATAAAACAAAGTCGCTTTTTCTGTCCCTATGTCCCTTTGTATGCTTAAATCTTTAAAACTACGGAACGGATTTTGATGCAGTTTTTTTTAATACATAGTGATTCAATAGGAAGGTTTTAGTGTATAATTTATTAGGTTTGAGACAAAGCGGGCGAAGCCGCGGGCGGTAAGCTAGTTTACAATAATAGGCATGACGACAGTATCCATAAATGATCGAATTAGTGTTTTTAAGGGAAAATGTATACTAAATAAATTAAAAATAGTGACTTAGAAATATTAAAAACATTAAGATTATTGAGATTATCAATAAAATAAAACATTGAAATTCTGCAGTCGGCCATTTTGACTGAAACACGCGTGACGTCACGCCTATGTAAACAACTTCATGTCAGGTGTGTTTTGTTGTTATGAATATGTTGAGAATACGCATTTTTATTTATTTTCTATTGTTTCGCGTATAATTTATCGACTCAGAACAGAAATATAATTGCGAATTCACGAATACGTGGTTCGGGTTTCTCCGCGCCAACTGTATACAATAACTAGCTGTGCTCCGCGGTTTCACCCGCATTACTCCGCTCCTGTTGGTCTTAGCGTGATAATATATAGCCTATAGCCTTCCTCGATAAATGGGCTATCTAACACCGAAAGAATTTTTCAAATCGGACCAGTAGTTGTTGAGATTAGCGCGTTCAAACAAACAAACAAACAAACTCTTCAGCTTTATAATATTAGTATAGATTAGTATAGATTTCTTATTATTTTCTCGCTTGAAACAATTACTAACACTTTTTTGGGCATTATTTTTATGTGGATTCAAACTGCAATACTGCACAGCACTTATAAACTTTGAAATTCGTTTCTATAACACATATTAATTAAAAAGTTGTTTAATTTTCTTCGCTATGCGTACAGATAATTACGTATTTACTAAAGAGTGACGTCACACCTACGCCATGACACCTGCGAGCTGTTTTGGCACAGTTAATAAATATTTTTTGAAAAATGGCTTTTAAGTAAAGTTAAATTTAAGTATATTACCGAAATATAGGGTTTTTCTTGTATAGTAAACGTATAAACACATTATGGAAGAGGATTTCAAAATCTTTCGTCATGCCTATTATGGTATGAAATTGATGTGTGTGTGTTTTATTTAGCGTATAGAATATAATAGCATTAGCATTATCTTGTATTATTTTAAATAGAATAGTTGAAAGAAATGACTATTCTGTGAAAAAAGCAGTAAAAATTTAAAGTTTCTGTGCGTAATTAGAGCTATACAAACACAAAAAAAAAAAATACTTATAGTGAAACATTCGAAACACATTTATAAATTTGTGGAAACCAAACGTGGTCATAAAAATGTGTGGATTGTTCCAAACACGTTTACAAATATGTGTGGAACATTCCATACAAGATTGTGTATTTGAAAATTTATGGAACAGTGGAACATTCCACACAATATTTAATAAAAATACTCACTTCTTCCCATCAGTATATTCAATGTCCAGCCAAATAACATCAAGTGGAATATCGTTCTGATCGAAGCCTTCATCCACGGAACGAACGTCTGCTTCGTCTACATAGTTCCAACGTGATTGATGGTATGATAGAGAGAATTTCTGGAAAATTCCATATGGTTACTAAATAAATATCGTTTTAATTGACAACATTTCATTTTTTATAAGGCCATGAAAGAAAAAAACCGTTTCTTTATTTTGCTCTTGCGATTACAGAAAAAAAATTATTTCATTTTTTAATCGCATATTTTAAGAGAAATTAAATAAAAACGATAAATGTGATGATGACGTCATACATACGGAGGAATAAAAATGCGCCTTAGCCTAATTTAAAAAAAGTTAAAAAAAAAAACTATCACTGACATTTACAGGGTATGGCATGTGTCAAATTTCATATTAATGTCATTTTTGTGAATTATTCATGTCAACAAACTTTTAAATCGTGTTATTGTGTTTTGGTTTTCTTATTTATTCTCATTAGCAAATGTTCGGAGTGACATCTTCGTTTTGGAATACCATTGTATTCCACATCGAGCTCTATTTACAGTTTCTAAATGAATTTTCATTAAAATTTGCGAAGTAATTTAAGCACAAAACCAAAAAAATAACCAAAACCTTTCATATTACATGTTGGGGATAGTCATATCTCATACTAATGTATGGGCGTGTTTGATGTAAAATTTTTGTATATTTCCCGTTTTATTTTTAAAAAGTTATTATTGTCATTTTATTCATTAGGTGAAGGGCTTTCGATATCAGTTTAAAGTTTTTTGATATCTGCAATAGTTACGGAATAATCGCATGTGCACACTTAACGATTACACCCTGTATATTTGTTTCCCAGAAATTTTCAGCACCCCTTAACAAATCCTGCATAAAGTCATCATCATCAGTACTTGTGAATAAGTTTCTTTTGTTTAAAATTTGGATCAGCAAATAACAAATAACAATATTTACAGTAATCCAAAATTAATAATGCGCATGCAGATCTTCGCTAATTATCGTATTTCCAGAAACACCCGAATCACCCCGAATCATTGAATCGTAAGTGCCCTGAACAATGCACTTGCACCTTGTTCGAAAGAAATAGGAGTCAATTCAGAGTCATACACAATCGAAAACAATTCGGGCGATAGGTGACGGTAGCCTGTCAGTCAAAAAATTCAAAAATCCGTCAGTCGTCTTTATATATTGGTGGTGACCGCACGTATTATCTCTGCATGGAATTATAGAGAGCTGCTGTTACATACCCTTCTTAGTTTTGTTTCAAAGTTGAATTTTCCGATAAAATGATTATTTACACAGATAGCAGATAGCAGTGGGGAAAATGAAAGTTAATAAGAGCATAATGAAAGTTCTGATCATTCTACGATATCAGAAATAGAGATAATCCCTGATTCTGTAAATCCTTTGGACTGAGATTTTAATGATTAGATTTCTACAATTTAAATGTAAACCAGTGTTTGAAAATATTTTATTTAAATATAAACTTTGTCTTATTTTAACCTTCCATACATCCACCATCACGCCAGCTTCAGTAAGACACTTTAATAGTTCTAAGTATAGAATTTTCCAAGTAAATCAATACTATCCTATCCTATCTGAGGCTCTACAGCCGCGAGTGGGCCCTGGCCTGGTCCAGTACTTTCATCCAGACCCCGCGATCCCTTGCCCGGGACCTCCAATTCTTTACACCGATCGCTTCCAAGTCCTGTTCCACACCATCTAACCAACGGAGCTTTGGTCTTCCTCGATTTCTACGTCCATCTGGTTTTCCATCGAGCAGACGCAGAGGAGCCCTGTTGTCGTCCATACGCGCAACGTGTCCGGCCCAGCGTAAACGGCCGAGTTTTATGGTCTTTATGACATTCGGCTCCTCGTACATTCCATAAAGCTCATGATTATACAGTGTTCTCCAACGTCCATTTTCAAATAAAAATCAAAACAAAATACAACACAAATATAACAATAAAAATAAATCAATACAACAAATATATATTCGCAATCGTGTGGCTTATTCTCGCTATTATCTTACATTGAATTATCGAAACAAATTTCGTTACTTTTCTTTTTTACCAAAAAATCACAATAAAACTCATAATTCTAATAAACTATGAATGAAAAAAAAAAACATTTAACCACTCTATATACATATCGTCTTCGGAGGCTCGGGGAATATGACAGTTGCCGAACAGTGACGAATTTTTCTATGCGCATTATCAGTTTGGGACTACTCAAGAAGCTTATATCTAATACACTGGAGATTTCGGTATGAACATTGACGTGTAACAAGAAAATATTGCCCAGTTCATGTTTTTTATCACTTTCACACCTAACTTGGTATTGCCACTGTTAATACGAAGTTTTCCCAAGCCTACTATGTATGCTGTAATATTCTGTGCAAAAGGTTAGTTTTTGTATATGAGTTTGTTGATAAATTGCCAACAACGTCATTCAGAAGCATTGTTGGATGAGACAATTATTATTTATGCTAAATAAAATAAGTATCTGAACCAATTATTAAAAAGCGATACTCCCTGATTATGGGTAGTCACCATAATAAAATTGTAGCAACTCTCACTTTGTCAATATGGCATGTGTGTCAAAAAAATTGCGTCGCTTCGAATATTTAAGTTAATATTGTTGCTTATTTAATGAATATTTTCCGAATATAAAGAATGCATTGTATTGTGCAAAATTGCAGAAGTGTTTGGACACCAAATTCTGGCATAGAATTTCACAGGCAAGTGTATATTTACGTTATTTACAATATTCCTCAATACTCCTGCATTTACCTGTTTAGAATCATTTCAATGGCAAAAATTGTCTAATTTAGCATCATTTTAGTAAGCAGTCATGTTAAATTTGTTATTTCCCTAATACTTTATCATTTTTCAACAAGTTTTCAATAAACAAATTTAACAAGTAAGGTAACCATGATGACTAGTTTTTATGGATAGCGAAGAGAATATTTTGTAATAACAATATTATGATGAAAATTTACGACACCATTTTAAAGATTGTTACTAGTAATGAAACAACACACGACATCGGTATTGCACTCACATGTAGTTATAAGATTGTTCGTTTTTACATTGAAATTTATACTTTTTTAACTTACCTCATATTTTTTTTGTTTTACGTATTTCAGCTTTCCAAAAAGTAAAATAAAAAGAAATATATGTGCCCATCAAGGGTAAAATTACTGAGGATTACGACCCAGAAAAAAATACCTTTTGAAAAATAAACTGTAAAGTTAGCTGAAATTTGTGCAAGGCTGCTATAAACAGTTTTTCTTTGATGATTTTGGCTTGAAATTGACCCGTCGAAGCAACGTGTTTAAAAAGAAGATCTGAGTAGCTTACAATTTGGTAAACAGCATCTGATGCAAAACACAACTTTCCTCTATTTACAAAGGATGTTAATGCTATATATCGGTTCATATCCAAGCTTTGTAGCCAAAAGTTATTTAAAACTATCATTCTATACCAATTAAAATTGTATGTACCTATAAAGTATGACCAGTAATATTATAATATAAATACTGTTAAAAATATATGTCGTTATTATTTATAGACCATGATTTTTAGTTTTTAGGGTTCCGTAGCCAAAATGGCAAAAACGGAACCCTTATAGTTTCGTCATGTCCGTCTGTCCGTCTGTCCGTCTGTCCGTCTGTCACAGCCGATTTACTCGGAAACTATAAGTACTACAGTGATGAAATTTGATGGGAATATGTGTTGTATGAACCGCTACAAAAATATGACACTAAATAGTAAAAAAAAGAATTGGGGGTGGGGCCCCCCATACATGTAACTGAGGGATGAAACTTTTTTTTTCGATGTACATACCCGTGTGGGGTATCAATGGAAAGGTCTTTTAAAATGATATAAAGTTTTCTAAAAAACATTTTTCTTAAAGTGAACGGTTTTTGAGATATCAGCTCTCAAAGTCGTAAAAAGTATGTCCCCCCCCCTCTATTTTTATAACTACGGGGTATAAAATTCTAAAAAAAATAGAGGTGATGCATGCTAATTAACTCTTTCAACGATTTTTGGTTTGATCAAAGTATCTCTTATAGTTTTTGAGATAGGTTGATTTAACTGTAATTTATTATATTTGCTGCTACGGAACCCTTTGTGCGCGAGCCCGACTCGCACTTGGCCGGTTTTTTCTATTTTGAAAAATCCTGAATTTACAAACCAGCGTGGTCACTCCACAGAAAGAGACAAAAAACATGACTGACGTCATTCTAGGTCATATTTTCTTGTTACAAGTTAATGGTCATAGTGCAATCTCCAGTGTATTAGATATAAGCTTCTTGGGACTACTGTACAAAGCTTGACGAATCAAAGTGACAAATGTGCCAAAATGTCAACTGTCAAGATTTTTTTTTAATTTAAACTAGGTATGTGGCAAAGGAAAAAATGTATTCCTCCGTATGTATGACGTCATTTGGCGCTTACGACATTTTAGAATGAGATGATTTTAAAACTCAAAAAGATGAATTAAAACTTCGATATTTAGAAAAAGCAAAAAATACATGTATCATAATTTTTGATCTAGTTTTCATTAAAATAAAAAAATAAGTAGCTTAAAATTTTGAAATGTTGTCAATTAGAAATATTTTTAAGCAATTAATGAACTGAGAAATAAAATAATATCTATAATAATTTTATAAAGCTGAAGAGTTTGTTTGTTTGTTTGTTTGAACGCGCTAATCTCAAGAACTACTGGTCCGATTTGAAAAATTCTTTCGTTGTTGGATAGCCCATTTATCGAGGAGGGCTATAGGCTATATATATCTCATCTCGATAGTCTTATATCATCCCGCTAAGACCAACAGGAGCGGAGCTAGTATAGACATAAAATAATGTTAATAGATCGACTGCACAGTAAAATTCTAAAACATTTTATTATCAATATGGAAGTGATTATATAATTTTAACAATGCAGTAACATACATTTTCGGATGGTATAGAATGTTATTTAGCATTTTTTTAAATAAATTAAAAACTTAACTAGAAAACAGCGCACTAACATTATTAAACAATTCAGAAAATGACTAACGTAAGAATCAAATATCTTTATTTTGTATATGAGAAGCAATATAAAGATATTTGATTTGAACTGACATGTAGTTCTTCACATATTTTCGAAATGTATGTTGTACGGGGAAGTTTACACACTTTCTCATATCACAAAAGAAAACATATTATATGTAATGAAATAACATTTCTTCGTTATTCAAATTTGCCGCGCTTCCCGCGTTCATGTTATCTGTGGCGCGGATTAAAGTATTGTGAAAAAATACAAAAGAAAAAATGGCGAGAAACGATTAAAGTATTGTGTGCTTGTGTGCAACGCAATCCATACTAATATTATAAATGCGAAAGTAACTCTGTCTGTCTGTCTGTTACTCAATCACGCCTAAACTACTGAACCAATTTTCATGAAATTTGGTATGGATATATTTTGATACCCGAGAAAGGACATAGGCTACTGTTTATCCCGGGAAAATGACGCAATCCCGGAAATCCCACGGGAACGGGAATTATGCGGGTTTTTCTTTGACTGCGCGGGCGAAGCCGCGGGCGGAAACCTAGTTTATAATAAAACTTAAAGATGGAAGGGATATAATTAAGGATTTGTTATAAGTGGACTTTAAATGTCGTTTCTATGAATTTACAGGTGAGATTACATAATATTTTAAGTTGTTGTAGTAACAAACTATTTGTATGTTAACTGTTGTGAAAACTTTTAAAATAAAAACTTTGAATTTACAGAGAAACAAATTGGTTTTCTTGAAAATCCTCAATAATATACATATCTTATATATAATATTACTAGCGGTTCGCCCCGGCTTCGCCCGTGGTACCTACATGTTTACGTTTTTTTTCATATAAACTATCCTATCTCTCAAGTCGAATTTTATTATAATCGGTTAAGTGGTTTAGGAGTCCATTGAGGACAAACATTGTGACACGAGATTTATATATATTAAGATTTATGAACTCCAAAACTTACAGGTGGCAAAGGCGCAGGGCCAGTAAGAGCAGTGTATTGCCTAAACACATCAGTGGGCGTGTCCCCCATCATCACGAACACATCCACTATACCGCTCTCGCTCATGAATCTGTAATTTTTTGTGAGTAAAAACTTTTAGTATTACCACAAAATAATTGAAACCCAGTCTAACTTTAAACCAGGGGTCTGTCACTTTAATAGTTGTCTATGTGATGTACGACAAAACCAGAATAAAGAGAACCCGCGCTTAAAGATAAACCCTGTCTAAAGATTTTTGTGGTAAGACAGTTTATTTTTATTATATTTTTTGTATAATATGCTATATTATAAAGAGGTATAAGGGGGTACCTTTGTGAGTTTGTTAAAAGGCTAATCTCTGGAACTATTATTGTGATTGTGATTCTTTTTACGCCGGATAAAAAACTTGAGTAAATTACATTTTTTTTACTATTTATACTTAAAACAATCTCTTCAATGACCACTATTATTATTTTGAAGTAAGATTAAGGCATTTATTGTCATTAAAAAATAATGGACTTTTCTTACTTTAGTGATGTAACTTTACTTACTATCTAAACTTTACCGATTTTTTTCTTAAAACATTATACAATAATTTTGAATATAGACTTATATATATAATACATTTTTGTGTGTTCATTTTTTGTACAAATTTAATGTATATGCACATATTATATGTTCCCAAGATTACTTCCTCCAAACAAACAATATTAAATACTATAGTTTATTATAAAATCTCACCTAGCATCAACCCGTCTGTTCTGTGAACCCGTGACCAAACTCACAAGAGACGCAACCACTGTACCATCGGCATAGTTGACAACATCCGTCCAGGTTTCAGCTGAATTGTGCCAAAACACTCCTACCGTGCGTTTTGAACTGAAATATTTAAAATTAGTTACATTTTGGCTTAAAAGTACAGGTACCAAGTTAAAATATGAAAAAAAAATCGACTACGATGTCCATATTGCATACATAATAATTATATTTTATTTATTTTCCTCAAAAAACATACATAATGTACGGTAAATGCATTTCGAGGTTCAAAGTAAATTCTCTAACCATGTTATGAAGTTCTTCGTTAATATACAAGTCGCGGCGAAATTTATTTGAAAATATTTTAACAAAAAAAAAGGCAATCTAATAAAAAATTAAAGCATCATTAAATAAATTGAACACTTTCTTCTTATATCCCTACTAATATTATAAATGCGAAAGTAACTCTGTCTGTCTGTCTGTTACGCTTTCCCGCTTAAACCTCTCAACCGATTTTGATGAAATTTGGCACAGACAATCTTTAGACCCTGAGAAAGGCATATAGGCTACCTTTTATCAAAACACCACGCGGGCGAAGCCGTGGGCGGAAGCTAGTACTATATACTTTAATATAAGCCAAACAGTACATATAGAATTTATGAAACTGGGCATAAATATAACAGATAACTACATAGTATAAAGCAAAGTCGCTTAGATCTTTTTACACTATGGATTTTCATGCAGTTTTTTTATAGAGTGGTTCAAGAGGAAGGTTTTAGCATATTATAATTTACTAGCTGTTGTCCGCGGTTTCACCCGCATAGTTCCGCCCCTGTTGGTATTAGCGTGATGATATATAGCCTATAGCCTTCCTCGATAAATGGGCTAAAGAATTTTTCAAATCGGACCAGTAGTTCCCGAGATTAGCGCGTTCAAACGAACAAACAAACTCTTCAGCTTTATAACATTAGTATAGATTAGGTTTTAGACAAAGGGGGCGAAGCTAGTTCAAATTGTAGATAACTTACCCATGAGCATACATAACCGGTATGGCTCCATACAACGCCATCCGACTATCTAACTCAAACTCGAAAACATCCAAATTGTACAATCTGTATGGTTCGCCAGATGTCGTCGTTTTCAAGTGGAAATTGTCTGTGTGTTCCGGTATACCTATGGAAAGAGTTGATTTTGAGATGTATTCTACTAATATTATAAATCAGAATGTTTGTACGTCAACTATAATGGTGTTGTTCTTTCATGCAAAAATTACCATTTAGCTTAATTGTTAAAATATATAGTAAGCACAACTACACAACACCTTACACGATAGTAAAAAAACCTTCACGACAAAAATAAAACTATCCACTTTTTTTTTCAAAAACCAAAAAATTTTTTATTATCCTGCAACTTATGATTAATGAAAACCTCAATATTTACAAAAAAAGCAAAAAAATACTAAAATTTTTATTTTGATCCAGTTTTAATTAATATTACAAAAAAGCAAGTAACTTCAAATTTTAAAATGTTGTCAATTACCTCTTTACTCAACCAAGATTTACAAAAAAAAAATCTTTTTTTTTCATTATTCACCAAAAACACCAACATACCATAAACCTGGTCAGCATCAGGGAAACCAATGTCGAGGGACACAGCCTCATTGCCCCGCGGCTTGCTGTCGTGGTGCGATTTGAAATTCTCACTCCAGGCACCTTCCTCCTCCTGGAGATATTTTATCATTAAACTAGCTTCCGCCCACGACTTTGTACGTGCACCCCCGTTTTTCCCCGTTCCCGCAAGAAGTTCGGGAAATCCTTTCTTAGCGGATGCCTACGTCCTAACATCTACCTGCATGCCAAATTTCAGCCCGATACGTCCAGTGATTTGGGCTGTGCGTTGATAGATCACTATATCAGTCACCACTCACCTTTGAGTTTTATATACATAGATTTACTGATATTATGTAAAATTAAATTGTAATACTGACATGATTTCTTCTCTATAGATACTGATTTCTGAATCGGTGGTAAATGTTAAAAATATGTTATGACGATTCAAAGTGCTTCTAGAAGTCTAATTGAATAAATGAGTCCTTTTATAATCTTATTAATGCGAAAGATGGAGGATTTGTGAGGATGGATGGATGGATGTTTTTTACTTTTTCACGCAAATACTACTGAACCGATTACAACGAAATTTGGTATGTAGGCAGCTGAAGACCCAGAATAAGACATTGGCTACTTTTTATCCCAAAAATCTCACAGGAACGAGAACCATGCGGGTTTATATTATCTGATGTGATCTGCACACACGCTCTTTTTTTTATTTTTAACCGACTTCAAAAAAAAGAGGAGGTCCTCAATTCAGCCGGTGTATTTTTTATGTACCGATTTCACAGAGGTTTCTGAACCTGATTTTACGTGATTGTTATTTTGTTTGATGCGGAATAGTTTTTGTAAATTAACTAGTAAGCACATATAAAACACAAATTTGAATAGTCCAATAATGTAACTATGCCGATAGGCTTTATTAAGAACATTCGTATTAAAATGAAATCTCTTGACCCTAATCGGTAACAAGTGACGTAACTTTGTAAACACGCGCAATAAATTATCAATAACGTTGAACTCACGTAGCCAATTAATTAAGACCTATTAATCATATCTATAATGTATTTACTAACACTTATATAGTTATAAAACTATTATAAATATTAAAATAATGTCAGTGAATATCTTTACATAAAATAAAAACAAAGTCCTCCGTTTTTGTCTGTCTGTAGTCGCTAAACTCACTCGTCAAAACTGCTGCATCGATCTCGAGGAAGATTTTAATATATAATTTGTTATGTTTGTCATTTATTTATCTAATGATATAGGTACAGTAATCCAAAATTAATAATGCACATACAGATCTTCGCATAATGTCGTATTTCCGTATACACCCGAATCATTGAATCGTAAGAGCCCTAAACAATGCACTTGCAGTTTACACCCTGTTCAAAAGAAATAGAAGTCAATTTGCGGTCATATACAATCAAAAACAATTCGGGCGGTAGGTGACGCTAGCCTGTCAGTATAAAATCCGTCAGTCGTCTTTATATATTGGTGGTGACTGCACGTGTTCTCTCTGAGTTGAATTATATAGAGCTGCTATTACATACCTTTCTTGGTTTTGTTTTTAAAGGTGAATTTTTCGATGAAATGATTATTTACACAGGTAATAGCAGTAGGGAAATTGAAAATGAAGAAGAGCATAATGGAAGTTCCGATGTATCTACAATGTCAGAAATAAAGAAAATCCCTTATTCTGATTGTTTTATTTTAATTTTTTTGTAATTTTCATAATATTGTGGAATGATCAGTACTGTAAATACTTTTGAACTGAGATTTTAATGACTAGATTTCTACAATATATAAACCTGTGTTTGAAAACCATATTTTATACAATATAAACCTTGTGTTATTTTAACCGTATTTTCTTCCATTACACCATTCTTCTATACACTTTAAAAGTACTACAAAATTTTCCAATTAGATAGAATATCAAAGTGTTAAATTAAATTAAAGTGTAGTGTAAATTTCATATACTTATTTATAAGTAAAATGGAAGTACATTATTTTGTAAAATGGAGCTACATCTGCCAACAAACTGTTTTACAGTTTGGCAGAGTACTATGTTATTATGTATACGTGTCTTTTGTTCTGAAATGAAAAATAAATAAATAAAATAAATAAATAAATTATATCAATCCAACAAAGATATATTTGCAATCACGGGTTTATCCTCGCTATTTACATACAAGATATTATCGAAATAAAATCGTTACTTACAAATCAATATTAATCTCTTTTAGCACAAAACACATAATTTTACTAAATTATGCATGAAGAAAATGCATTTAACCACTCTATATACATATCGTCTTCGGAAGCTCCGGGAATATGACAGTTGCCGAACAGTGACGAAGATTTCTATGCGCATTATTACTTTTGTAGTACTGTATGTGTTTGTAATCCTAATTCATTTCATTTGTATTAAAACAGAACCCCAACAGAAATGACATTTGAATTATAATTTTACAAGAACAACCCGAAGATTTATTTCTTTGGCATGTTCTATAGGTTAGTTCGGCGACACAGATATTATTATAGAATTACGAGGAAATAGATCGACCTAATTGCCTCGATCAATTCTACATAACGTATCGAGTATGCTTAACGAATTTCAACCCTATATTGTGGTGATAAGGACCCTCTTTATATAGGACATAGATAATTCACGGTGGGGGATCAGATTGAGCGTCAATTTGTACCCTAGACCTAGAAATTGATTAGGTTACATCTAAATTTGATATTACATCGAAATTTTGTACCATCTATGAGGGAATAATAAAATAAAAGCAAAAGTCATAGGTACGAAATTCAGGCAATTGCCTGACTAGCATTGCGTTTATTGTTTACTAGCTGCGCTCCGCGGTTTCACACGCATGGCTCCGCTCCTGTTGGTCTTAGCGTGATGATATATTACAGTCTATAACCTTCCTCGATAAATGGGCTATCAAACACCGAAAGAATTTTGCAAATCGGACCAGTATTTCCTGAGATTAGTGCGTTCAAACAAACAAACAAAAAATTCTTCAGCTTTATAATATTATGAGTATATAAATATAGATTATACTAAAAATCGAATGTCTGTCGACAAGCAAAGTCAGGTTGCATGGGAGTATGCATCAAGGGAAGCGATAAGCAGTAACGTCTATCAGTCACGTATTTAGATAAAGCCAAGATCAACGACATCTCACAGCTGAGATGATAATTTATTAGTGTTTACGAGGATGACTTTTAAAAGCTATATTTTGTATGGAAATTATTAGAATTAAAACTCGAAAATTACCTACATGTATAATAAAACATTAAGGAGGAATATTTTAATGATAAAATCTAAAATATATCTTGTAAAATGAAAAGAAAATAAGTAAATTCACATAAATGCACAGATTGGATAAATAATAATTATTTTATAGACATTCTAATTTAATAATTTGCATATTTTGGAGGTTTATGGAAATACCCCACTTATTTTATTAACGAATTAAGAACTAAATATAAATATTAAAATTTAAATATCTATATTCAATTTTGTTGAATTAGGTTAACTAGGTTTCTTTTATAAAAAACAATTTTGTTATAAAAAACGACAACTAATACACCTATAATTAATAAATATTATCAATTTACTTTTGAAGAAGATATTTATAATCGTAAACCGTAAACGTTAATTCATTGTTCAAGAGAGTAGTTGTTTATGTGACTCTTACAAATCAATTATTATAAATACACATACTTAAGTTTTATCTGTATATTGAGTCATTATATAAGTGTAACAGTTAACACTCTAAAATAAATTGCATGTCATTATGCTTTTCTATCTTTTTAAACTTCGCCAAAATATTTATTTATTTAACTAGTCTTCTTTTTAAAGTGCTCATGATTTCTTTTAATTCAATTTTCTAAACAACAATCGTTAATAGCCATCATGGTAGGTGGTATTATGTGTTTTGTTGATCAGCTTATACATACATATACATTTATTGCAATTTTTCACACAAACTTTTACGCATACATACATATTCATCTTTTATCCCGCATCCCTCGTAAAACATTTACACTAAAACAGTAACCACATTAACATGAGCATATAATGCGACCCAACTATATGACTCAGATGCGAAAATTTAATAAAAGAAATCCTTTTTGCATGAAAAAAAAAATTATCACGAAGCAGGATTCGAATTTTTTCTATATACTTACTACTATACTTTACTTTAGTATACTAGTAAGTATATAGAAAACTATACTTTAGTATAGAAAAAATTCCAATCCTGCTTTTTGTTTCATTTATATAGCAATTCAATACTATTTATCAAACAAATTGAATCCTTTTTGCATATCACTAAAACAAAAAAATGTATCGGAAAGCTTGTTTACACAAAGGAAGGCAATATTATTCTTACTTGAATCACACAACACAAAACAATGGACAAAAACAAGACACTCACGCCCTCATTCCCCTCCTCATCATCAGATCGCCTCACCCTTAGCGGTTCCACAAATAGTTGAGCATTTTCATTCAAAACTACAGCCGCTTCACCGTTCTTATCAAGGAACTCCAATTTCAGAGGCTCAGCGGTGATCACCACTTTGTGACCTTGCGAGTTCTTGAGGGTAAGCTTGCCAGCTTCGTTGGATAGTAGTTTCAATCTGGAATGAAGGATTTAGTTTAACAAGACAAGCCTTTCAGTATTTATGTTATAGTAGTTATTAAATAAACCGAATCAAACCTAACCTTATCCATCATATAAAATGATAATCTAACGGTTTCACATAGATAGATAATAATGAACCGAAAAATAATACGATAAATTAATCAATATGTTACTAATCACAATTTTTCGACAGATTACAATCGTACGGGAATCTATCCCGCTGTTTACAATTTACTGTGACATACACACTGAAATTGAACATACAAAATTCATATTTTTTACATGTGAATAATCAATACTAATATTATAAAGCTGAAGAGTTTGTTTGTTTGTTTGAACACGCTAATCTCAGGAACTACTGGTCCGATTTAAAAAAATCTTTCGGTGATAGATAGCCCATTTATAGAGGAAGGCTAAAGGCTATATTATATCATTACGCTAAGACCAACAGGAGCGGAGCCACGCGGGGGAAACCACGAAGCGCAGCTAGTTATTTTATAAAATTCATGGCAAGAGTTACCATAAAAGTTATTCTCGTGTTAAAAGCGCAAATAAATCCCCATAAACGATTTACTTGTTTATTTTTATACCAAAGTACAATCCTATTGCTTTATAGCTTATTTACCACATTTGGATATGGCCTCAGGAATAATTTTGTGTAACTAATTTAAACACTAAACAGGTTATGGCATACTATTCCTTATCTAGATTTCTATTTGCGTCTGATATTTCAAATTATCTTTTTCGTAAAAAAAAAACTAGTGACTCCATGATGTTATACACAAATTAATATGACTACCATAGTTATCTGTGGCTGTCATTTGATTAAGTGATTGCATGTGGCGTAAACATGTTTGTTCGTAAGTGTATCATAAAAATATGTTTATATGCAAAACATCTCTTAAGTAAGACAACTACAATGAATTTGTTTCGCAATATACATATTAATATTGCTCTCGTTCGTCGTGCGCAGAACGATATACCTACAATCATACGCCTTTACTTATGCCTCATGAGTGAACGGTATCAAAAAAGGAACAGAATGGAATGCTTAAAAATACTTTCCGTGTCACAAATTTTTTAAAACCATGCTTATATTACAAAACATATCCTTTAATATATTTATCACTAGCTTTCCGCCCGCGACTTCACCCGCGACTCAATAACCCACATAGTTCCCGTTTCCGTGGATTTCCGGGATAAAACCTATCCTATGTGTTAATCCAAGTTACCCTCTATAAGTGTGCTAAATTTCATTGTAATAGGTTCAGTAGTATTTGCGTGAAAGAGTAACAAACATACACATCCATCCTCACAAACTTTTGAATTTATAATATTAGTTGGATAGGATAGGATACAAAATATGACATAATAACTCAATGAACTTACTCATCGCCCTTAGGCTCTCCGTTGAGAGCCAGCTGCGTCCTGTATCTAGGATACAGTGGATCCGCTTCATCAATTTCCACTCTGAACGTACCATCGACTAACGCTGACAGCCTTAGTGCATAATGCCACTGCAACAATTGTTTTACTGTTATGATGATTTTGAATCAGTTTAACTGTTGTTTATATTTTATTGTTTTATTTTAAACAGGTATGTTGAATGAGATGAATAATAAATAAGTTATATTTAGAAATATTAAGTTAGAAAACCAAATATTATGCATGTAATTGATACAGATACAATTATTTTAATTCATAAAAATCAAGGCAATATGATAAGATGCTAATTCTTAGGTTTAGTGTAAACTCCGAATTAAAATTTGTATTTTTCAGTAGCAATTTCAGACTGACAATGGTTTAACTATATTGACTAATATGAATAGAAAACAAACCTACCAAAAAATTATTATTTTGTCATCATGAATATTAATATAGTTATGTACCTACTAGTATTTTATAATATTTGTTTAAATTAATTATTCATTTTCTTATAATTGTCTCATTACATGGCCTTGAAAATACCCGATCTGTCTTTGTTTCATAAACACAAAGAAATGTTCTATAATTCTTACATTAGGTAACTTACCAAGATATTTTTCTTCTCTCCTTCCGTATTTATGGTAACAATTTCAGCCGAAAGAACATTTCCATGCACAAACACACTATCTATATTTAGAGAATATTGCGATTTCTCTGGTTTTAAAGCTCGTAATCTTTTACAGAAACCTGATTGTTCACATGTTTTAAAATTGTTCCTATCCACCCCTAAAGTACTATTGATTGCCAATACAGCAATTAAAAACAGTTTCACAGCCTTCATTCTGCAAAATATACAGGTATAAATAAACACTTTGCATTCATTTTTGAAGAAAAACACCGGTGTCACGAATACACCGCTACATAAAAATTAATTTTATCCAACTTACCTGGCCGAAACTGGATTGATGTACTAAATTTTCTTATAGAATATTTAATTAGAATTTGTTTTTAAAAAACCATTTCAGCCGGTGCTTGATATTATATCAGTAAAATCGAGAAATAAACCGATGAAACGCACGCCTGCGTTACGTGGAGAAATTCCGTTTGACAATTTCAGGAAGACATAAGCTTTAACTTTGTTGCCATCATTTATTTTTATTATATAACGGAGTTACAAAAAAAAGATACCTGGACATATTATCCCATCATTTAATTAATAAATTATATGATTATTAAATAAATAAATGAGTTTTGATATAAATTTATCATTAAAAAGGAAACTTGGCATTTCTTTCATAATTCTAACAAATAAAACAGGTACTTACATATGGTAATATTGAGATATATTTATACGTCAATGTCAGAAAAGTTACTGCAGAGCACAGATCTAACTAGATCTGTGCTGCAGAGTATTGACAACGGACCAGTGGGCGGGGCTTAAAAAACATGGCTACGTATTGTGTGCAACAAAAGAATTAACCATAAGTTTACATTGAATTAGTGTCATCAATTTTAATTATATATTTATGTTTTCTATAAATGATTTTTTTCAATTTGTTGGATCATGAATGGATTAATGAATCCTCATTAATATCATTATGTTTTTTCACAGTATCCTTCTTTAAACTCCGATTTACTAGACGCTGATGTCGTGCCTCTATATTTTTTTTAGCTTTATTTGATTCTCTAGCAGAGCTTGGTAGATTACACGATGGAACACATGTTTTTTTTAAAGTCATCTTTTTAGTAATAACTAATAACACCTGAAAAACAAATTTTTCAATTAGTTTTAGATTTATATTTACATTTATATTTGAGGTTAAACATTGTCAACTTACTTGGTACAATAAAATCATTCCTTTGAAAATGTAATGAACACACTCTCATATGCGGATTTATATTTTTCAATTTTAAAGCACGCTGCCAGGCTTTACATCGATCTAAGTACTTTTTCTTTTTTTCCGAAATAATTTTCAACATAAACAAAACTGCTACCAGGTTTAGGTATAGCATGAAAACTAACTTCTAAATTCGTATGAGATTTACTACCACAACCGTTCACCGCACAATAAACTCTACTTTTATTTTTAGTACGAAATTTTAAAGAATTTTTATTAATTTAAAAAATAATTTTTTTTTAATAGATTCGGTAATATACTTGTGTACTTAAGTGCACACTAAAACTAGTTCTTTTTTTGAACACCAGGTGTCGTGACCAAAGTGGTCCGTTGTCAATGGCAGAGTATATACCTATGTTGAATGTTCTGTGCTCCGCTAGGAGTAGGTACTAGTGTTCTGTGGTTCTGTGTGGTTCTGTGAGTTACTGTCATTTAACATTTTTAAATTCAGGCGAAATTTCGTAAAATACAACAAATGGGATTTTTTGCGAAAAGCTTCAACCGGCTTATCATTTCCACCTCGCAAAAACGTTATTTTTCCTCTGTTATTCACAAAATGACTTCTCAGTCGAAGTGGATGGTTGAAAAGAATAGAATCTTAGCTCTACCAATAGAAGAGAAGAGGAAACTTTATAAATCAGGAGATTATGTTACCGTCCATCAAGTTGACCCCTGGTGCAGTTATGTTATCAAAAACAAAGACGTGGGAAACAAGAAACATACAGTTGATGACCTCAACGAGTTTCGTAAGATAAAAATAGACCCTGAGAAGAACAAGGCATTAGCCGAAAAAGTCTCGATATATAGAGGAGATATTACCAAGTTAGAGGTATATATGAACTTAATTTTGAATAAGGTTAAATAAGTATAATAACATACTTTAATGATGACTAATACAATATCAAGTGTATCAATGAGGAAAACCTATATGTTTAATCGTATATTATTACTAGCGGTCCGCCCCGGCTTCGCCCGTGGTACCTACATGTTTAAACTATCCTATCTCTCAAGTTGGATCGAACTGCACATGGTGTGCGAATTTTATTATAATCGGTTAAGTGGTTTGGGAGTCCATTGAGGACAAACATTGTGACACGAGATTTATATATATTAAGATTTATAAATTTTAGGTAGACGCAATTGTGAATGCTGCAAATTCTTGTTTGAAAGCTGGAGGTGGTGTGGATGGAGCCATCCATAGAGCTGCAGGACCACTGCTTCAGGTACCAATAAACTAGAATTAATATTTATATTTATTTTCACACAAGCTTACGCCTGCGGCTTGCTTTGTCTAAAACCTAATAAATTATATACTAAAACGTTCCTCTTGAATCACTCTATCTATTAAAAAAACCGCACCAAAATCTGTTAGGTAGTTTTAAAGATTTAAGCATACATAGGGATATAGGGACAGAGAAACCGACTTTGTTTTATACTGTGTAGTTACATCCTAATTGATTTAAGATACCACTTTTATTAATTACTTCCACCAATAATAACTAAATTGCTAAAAAAATTGTAAGTACTTCATTGTAGCATTCATTAAAATAATGCAAAATCACATTAATTTATTCATTTAAATACACAGAAAACAGTTTATCAGAAACTTAAAGGAGGTGAATTTATTTACTATATCACTCTCTCTTCTGGACTTTATTAGACTAATATAAATCTATACTAATACTAGCGGTCCGCCCCGGCTTCGCCCGTGGTACATGTTTACGTTTTCTCTACATAAGAACCATCCTCGTACTTCAAGGAATATAATAAAAAAAGAATTATCGAAATCGGTTCAGCCGTTCTCGAGTTATGCGCTTACCAACACATTTTGCGATTCATTTTTATATATAAGATTATAAAGAGGAAAGGTTTGTAATTATGTATGTATGTATGTATGGTTTTCACGCATAAACTACTGGACCGATTTCAATGAAATTTAGCACACATATAGAGGGTAACTTGGATTAACACATAGGCTAGGTTTTATCCCGGAAATCCCACGGGAACGGGAGATACGCAGGTTTTTCATTGAAAACGCGGGCGAAGCCGTGGGCGGAAAGCTAGTTATTTCATAAAATGTGTTCTTAATTTCTATTTCACAGGAAGAGTGTAATTCAATTGGTGGCTGTAGTACGGGGGATGCTCAGATCACGGGAGGATATGATTTACCTGCAAAATGTAAGTTCAAGTTTCACTTATGCATTTGTTTGAATGCTATAAAACTAAAAAATGTCAAATATGTAAAACTAGTTTACATAAATAAAAAAAAAATAATGTGTAAACCTCCTTACTTTTGATGATTTAATGGCATTATAGGTTGTTTATTAAATATTTTATTGTTGATACTGTATATTGTGTCAGATTTCATAATACCCTATGGGCCTATAGCCTTCCTCGATAAATGAGCTATCTAACACCGAAATAATTTTTCAAATCGGACCAGTAATTCCTGAGATTAGCGCGTTCAAACAAACAAACAAACTCTTCAGCTTTATAATATTAACTATTGATTATAAAACACTGCATATTTTACTATTTTTATTTTCTAATCAATTGACACATAAAAATACGACAAGCCGTTGAGGCTCTTGCTTCTAGGACGTGCCAAAGAAATATATGTCGGAGTATTGATTTATTCAGTTGGTATTAACGCCATCTACTGGTAAAGTTGTGAGTATTTTTAATATTGACATAGTAAGACTTGAAGTTTTAAAGAATGAATTTATGACAATGACAAGTGACAATGACATTTTCCTTGAGTCAGTAGTTTGGCAGGTTGGGGGGTGTCAGTTCGAACGACACTTGCCGCCCGACAGCCAACCGCGCTAGTTGTGCGCACTGATTCTTTTTATTATTTACGATCATGGCGGACGTTGAAATTAATCGCGAGGAATCTCCGAAAGCAGCGGTGGGATCTGACCATCATTCCTCCAATGTATTTAACCGACACCCTGCTACTACGAGCTAGACATATTTCCGAGAATCGGCGAACCAATCCGCCGAATCAAATACTCCACCAACTGGCTACGTGGAATACTCCACCAACAAGCTGGCGATGATCGATCGACTGGAGACAGCGTGAGCGAGGCGAACGAGATCGAAGTCGTCATATCAGGTATCTCTGACAATCAGGTACGATCAGATTTATTAAAAAATACCCCCACGGACTTTGTAACATTACTATCTGCATTGGAAGCTCCGCGCTTCATGTGTTTGCTCTAACTACATTGGAAGCTCCGCGCTTCATGTGTTGGCTCTATCTACATTGGAAGCTCCGCGCTTCATGTGTTGACTCTACATTGGAAGCTCCGCGCTTTGTGTAGGTTCTACGTTACAAACCTTGACGAAAAGTTGTGACCAGAGCTTGTTGTGTTTAGAAATCGCGCGAGAACGCGCTAATTGTCAGAATGGCCGTGTCGGAGTATTGATTTATTCAGTTGGTATTAACGCCATCTACTGGTAAAGTTGTGAGTATTTTTAATATTGACATAGTAAGACTTGAAGTTTTAAAGAATGAATTTATGACAATGACAAGTGACAATGACATTTTCCTTGAGTCAGTAGTTTGGCAGGTTGGGGGGGTGTCAGTTCGAACGACACTTGCCGCCCGACAGCCAACCGCGCTAGTTGTGCGCACTGATTCTTTTTATTATTTACGATCATGGCGGACGTTGAAATTAATCGCGAGGAATCTCCGAAATATACATTAAATACATACACACACACGCACTCAAAAATAATACCATCTGTCGCAGTAAAAATTAATTAAATCACAACAAAGTGTGAACTTTACGAAATATAAAACATTTTTTAATTATTATTTTCAGACGTAATACACACAGTGGGACCACAGAACGGCTCAGCACCGAATCTCCAATCGTGTTACGAGAAATGTTTTTCCCTCCAAAACCAGCATCGTATCACGTCCATAGCTTTTCCCTGTATCTCTACGGGTATATATGGCTTCCCCAATCGTCTTGCCGCTCATATAGCTCTAAGAACAACGAGAAAGTTTCTAGAAGAAAATGAAGATGTAGAGAGGGTTATATTCTGTACATTTATGCCGATCGACGTTGATATCTACGAAACGCTGCTGCAAATGTATTTTCCGGTCCATGAATGGAATTATAATGATGGCGCTGCTGTGTCGGAGTAATTTTGAGGTTAGAATTTTGGAGGGAAATGTTGGTTGTTTTTTGATAGATTTAGGAGGTAAAACTACGTTTTGGACTTAAAGTTTGATTGGAGATTCAGTCTGATGTTGTATCGATAAATGAATGTTACATTTTACAGATTGTAATAATTGTTCTAAATACTTTATCGAAGTATTTAATGTGTTTGAAAAGATTTTCTTGGTTGTAACCAATTGGCTGTAAAATAGATATAAATTTGTTTGTCCTAAATCCTAAGTTAAGTGATAGTGTAAAACAGTTGACTGCAATAAATGTTATATAAATTTTGTACTTATTTTTTCATTTCATCTCTGTACTTGATAAGCCTTAATTTGCCTTGTTCAAACATTTGACCATCAAATTAAAAATGTTACCTTTAACAAATAATTTGATTTATTAACATTCTTTACATTTCCTATATAAACTACAACACAACATATTATACTAACAATTTAATCATTAAAAACTAAATCAGTCTTTCTAACCTTTTCAATTCTTGTTGCTGCGATTTAAGTTTTTCGAAGTCTTGTAGTTGCGAACATTCCGGTACAGATGTAATATAATTATAACTTGAAAGTTGTTCTTCATACTTTTCTACGTTCTCTTTCATTTTCTTTATTCGCTTTTCTAACTTACTTTTAGCAGCTTCAATTAAACTGTCTGCATCATTTCCAGGAATTTCGACGAACACCTCTGTTTTAGTATCCAATATAGAACTAATGTATTTTTTATCACTATCTTTGTCAAACTTAACATCACTGCATTTGGTCAGATTTAAAACTATCTTTAAATTATGCATTATATCGTCAATCAATTTATTATTTTTACTTCTTATTACAATAGTTGGTCTTTCTTTATTTGATATTCCGTAAAAACCTCTGAGTTCTCGTACTACACTAATAGTGTCTAGTAGATTTTCAACTTGCTTTTCTAATTCTTCATTTTTCCACGATTTGTAATCTGCCGTTTGTGGAAAGTCAAAATAATCTTTATGTTGGTCGTTATAATTGTGAATTATATTTGTTTCAAATGCGGGTATCTTGGGAATAATTTCGTGAGTCAAATAAATCATAAATGGCGATAAAGATCGAAAAGAACAATTCAAAACTGCTGATAGGGTATGTGCGTGTCCGTATCCAGTCTTAGGATTGCCATTATCGAAACCTGGTTTCGTAGCTTCCAAATAAACATCGCAGAATTCGTTATAAATAAACGTTCTCAACGCTTTAGTTGCTGTATGAAACTCATTTGTGTCCAACGAACTATTAACTTTTTCAACCATTTCAGATAATCTACTTAGAATCCACTTATCAAAATATGTTAAATCATCGTGTGTAATTTCTTCGTCAATTTCTTTGAGCTTCGCGAACGATAACTGCATGTATTTAATACTTTGCCAGATTTTGTTGCAAAACAATTTGTTCGCAAAACATTGATGGACGTCGAACGTAATGAAATTAGATTTGACGTCTTGAGACAGTAATGTAAAGCGTAGGGCATCAACTCCACACTCAGGAATACCTTTTGTGTTATAAAAGTTAGATTTATGATATGATAATGCCCTTTTAAGTTCTTCTTTGGTAATAGCACCATCTTTGTGCATTTGTACAGCTTTATCCTTAAGTTTATCCAGTGATATGCCATTTATGACGTCAATAGGGTCGATAACATTGCCTCTGCTCTTTGACATTTTCGCTCCTTTACTGTCGCAGATAACTCCGTGTAACAGAACATTATTAAAGGGCAATTTATCAGTTAACTCTAAACCTAACATGACCATTCTATGCACCCAAAAGCCGAGTATGTCATTTCCAGTAACCATTAGATTTAAAGGGTAGAACTTTTTGTAATCTTGGCTCTTTTGGTGTTCGGGCCAACCCAATGCGGCGAATGGATAAATACCCGAGGAAAACCAAGTATCTAGCACATCAGAGTCTCTTTTAACTGTAATATCGTCAGGTACAGTTCTCAAAAACTTAGAGGCTTCTACTTTAGCTGTGGTTTCGTTTGTCGCGGCTATCCAGACAAATTCTTTACCCACGCTACATTTATACGCGGGTATTTGGTGTCCCCACCATAGCTGTCTTGATATACACCAATCTCTGCAGTCATTTGTCCAATGCTCCCATTGGGATTTGTACTTTTCTGGGTCAATTTTCAAATGCCCTTCTTCCACTACTTGTGCAGCTCTTTCATTTAATAATGTACAAGATAGAAACCATTGTTCTTTGGGCAAATATTCAATAACATCGCCAGTTCGACTGCATATCGGTAATGTCATTTGATGAGGATTTATAGCTCTTAAAAGTCCTAAATCATCGAGTTCCTTTATCAAAACTTCGCGACAATCATATTTTCTCATAGAATTAAACTTTCCAGAGTTTTCCATAACACCATCTTCATTTATTACTTGCAATAGAGGTAAGTTGTGACGTTTGGCAATGTCGTAATCTATTTTACTATGTGCAGGTGTTATTTTTACAGCGCCAGTACCGAAATTCATATCAACAAAGTCATCGAAAATTATAGGTATTAAAGTTTCTCTAAATGGGTGGACTAAATTTTTACCTTTAAGGTGCTTGTACCTGAAATACAAAAGTATTATTATAAAGAAGATCATACTGATATTTATCATAAAATTTATTGTTAAGCTGACCTAATTGTATTTGCATTTATTTCGTACATTGCTTTTTTCTCAAGATATTATTATATATGTTTTAGTATAAAAAGTTTCATTAAATCAAGTCCAAATAAAATAAAAAATAATAGGCACTTTACTTATTATTTTTTTATACATTTACTGACACTTACCTCTTATCTTCAGGATGCACAGCCACAGCAGAATCTCCCAACATAGATTCAGGTATTGTCGTCGACACAATCACCTCTTGATCACTATCATACACTTTATATGCGAAATTGTATATCTGTCCAAACTTCACAGGCTTTGCATAAGTTGGCAATTTCAAATCAGTCACTTCAGTCACCGCAACATTGTCTACCTCAATATCAGACACCGTTGATTTGAGCGTCGTACACCAATTGACTAGACCTTTTTTCCTATAAATTAAACCCTTCTGGAATAGATTTAAGAACGCAGTTGTCACCGCGTGTGATAGATTTTCGTCCATAGTAAAAACTTCGCGCGACCAGTCTAATGAGTAGCCGAGCATTTTTAGCTGATCACAAATAGCATTGCCATGTTTTTCTTTCCATTTCCAAACTTCATGTGTGAATTTTTCACGTCCTATTGTGTGGCGGTCTATGTTTTGATTACTGCTCAGATATTTTTCAACTACCCTCTGTAAAAAAAATTTGATACACATTATATGTTTGAATAATGTAAAAATATTAAACAGATAAAATCTAGGTATATGTGCAATTATATGTTATACATAGTAACTAAATTTATCATCATCAGACCATGTTTGATACAGGATAATTAAACTATTATTATACTTCTGTATAGTCTTAATTTTAAAGCATATAATATCATTAATCAAATAAAAAGTGAAAGGTATATTAATTTAAACTGTGTGACAACCAGACAACCAAACTATAACTATTTATATGCTCTTATTCATTTTAACAACAAAAACTGTACAATATAAACTATGTTATCTAAAACCCACCTGTGTAGCGATACCAGCATGGTCAGTTCCTGGTAGCCACATTACATTATAGCCCAAAGAGCGCTGTCTCCTTGCTATCACATCTTGAATGGTACTAGATAGTGCATGTCCTGAAAATAATATGATACGGCATACTTTATACTATGTTAATTTTTTTTTATCAAAATCAGGGAAAAATGGGATAAGTTCTTTTATTGGATATTTTCTGTTACAATGTGACTTATACTAACAATAAACATTCTTAATAAGTACCATATATAATCTTTATGTGTTGTTATATCAGTAAAATTTCTTAGACGATATATTTTTGTATTACATAAAAAATATGTATTTAAAATGTTAACTTTACTAACCTAAATGAAGTTTTCCGGTCACGTTTGGCGGCGGCAGTACCATACTAAATACGGGTTTCTCATCATTTAATTTCCCTTGAAATAACTTTTCTTGTGTCCATTTGTTATATTTATCTTTTTCTACTATTTCAGGTTTGTATGCGGTTGAAGGTAAATTTTCTTTCAAAATAATTTTAGTTGTACTTGATATAAACCGCCTTTGGCATGAGCAACTTCCCAAATAATTTTTCCAAATCATAATGAAAACATTTACCTACTCTGTAAGTTTTTGTTAGTATAATTCAAAATATTAAAAATATCAACTTTGGGAATTGCACTTTTGCACTTTCAAAACATTTCACGTTGACGCGGATGACACAAGTTTGAAGTTGACATAATCAAATAACTGATTTGACCACAGAACACTCGGAGCAATAGACAGAACAGTAGATTTGACAGTTAATTCAGTGATGTACACATTATTAATTTAATTTATGCAAATTACATCTTAACTAAATACTACCTGGGTTACTACGTACATATTCCTTTTATTTAGAATTTATCCTTCAGTATACTTTCCTAGTATATTTCCAATAAATTGAACGCAACTAGCTAGTCTGACATAAATAACAATAGATGTCACAGTGGTTATCCACTTGACAGTCCTTGTCACCGGCTACGACCGATTATAATTTGACATTTCACCTTGTATTTTGTAAATAAAAAAAGAGAAATTGAATTTTTGTGATAAACTTTTCTTCGTGTACATTTTTTGTCCCATTTAATTATCTCTAAGATACTCGGCGGCTACTGGCCATTCGTACATAGTATTGTTATCAGAATTCGTCGCCCCCGTTATGTTTTATCTTCTTAATAAATTATCGTTGAAATAATAATCAACGTTATCAATCCGATAGATCCTAGTTCCGTTTCCTTGACCGTTTGTATCAAAGTCACATTATTTCTAACACAGAACGAAGCAAAAAATGTCGCTTATACGCTATTTAAACCCTTTTATGATATTTAGAGATTTTATCAGTCGACCGGTCGAAAGTTTTGTTACCGATCAATATATTGGGTATAAGAGAAAAACTAATGATAGTATCACAAGCATAAAAGATCTGTTGTACAGAGCGGGAATAGTTTTAGTGTTTTTTTCGGCTATATTGTGGATTTCAGTGTTCATGTACATTATTTTCTATTACACATACATGCCAAATGTAACCCATGTGAGGCCTGTTCATTTGCAATTCAAGTAAGTTAATGTTTACGTGTTTTATGTGAAAACCTTGACAACATTAGAGTATCCAAATTATAACATGCAATAAATTAATACAAAAGTTTTATTAAATATTTTATTCTTCTTGCCTCAGTCATAGCTGTTATTAAAATGGAATGTGAAAAAGCAAGCTACATGTTGATCATATTATATCTTTTGTTATAGCAGAATCTGTTGTATTTAGAAAACTTTAAAGTTGTGAGTTTAAATTCACTAGTCTATACAATTTTTTGTTATTATTGATATAAATAACCATATTTTGTATGAATCTTATATGTTTTAGATCATGCGAAGATCAGATGGGTCTATGTTCGTTTCCTTACGCCTATGTACAGCTGACAAAAGGCAGCTATGTACTAATGTCAGGCCAGCCATACAGGATCAAAATAGTGATGGACGTACCCGAATCACCAAATAATAAGAACCTAGGTTTGTGTATTTTTATTAGTTCTTTAATGGAATTGTTTTTATTATCACTCGCACCAAACATGTAATACAATAGAATTTTTGGATTAAAATTCATTTTTGAAACTTTAGATAGGCACTATTTTTATCACTTGTTTTACTTTTAAACATAAAACTAAGTAAATTGAGATGTCCTAATAGAAATGGATGCAGTATCAAATGAAAACTCAAAGTTATATGTATAAGTTATTACTTAGGTATTATACTACACACTTAAGTTATATCAACATAGCAACAAAAATATTAACCATACAGGTGTGGTAACCCTGGCACACAAATGGTTTATTAATTTGATAACACTGATTATATCATGCTATTAATTAATAATAATTAATCCACTATTTCATGAATAAAACAAACAATGTAATTTAATTATAATTTATTCTGTTTTCTCTCGAGAATTCATTAACTCATCATCACGATATAGATATATTTAATATCTATTTGACTGTACTTTTCTAATGCCTTGCCAAAATTTTAATTGGTTGTGTCGCTAGAGCCAGGGTCTTTAATTGCATGTCAGTAAAACTGATATACCTGTTAATTTAAGTTATATACAGATAAATTTGTTAAAAACATTTGAAAAAGAAACAACAAGTTTTCATTCATCTTTACAATCTTTCTGTATAGCATTAGTAGGATTCAGCTTTAACAATTTTTTTTTTATTGATTCTCCAATATATGAGGCATTTGATATTGCATTTTTGATTCTATTTTTAAATATATTTGTCGGCGCAACGACGTTATACGACTACCCTCAAACTACTAAATAATTATAACTAGCTAAAATTTACTTTGATCTTTTTAAATAAGTGGCTGATTAATGTAATGAAATAATTAAATTAACGAAATAATTAATGTTTGTTAAAAAATGATAAAAATTCGAGTGGCAACACTCAAACTAATTCTTGTGAGTCATGGTTTGCTTTAAATACGAGCGCCCGACGGCACAGAGCACATTCACGCGCCGGCCGTTGGAGCGTTCGGAGCTCTCTCTATAATTACGACGTGGATAAAAAGGGCAGTAAAAATACCTACGGGCGTTCTACTTCGAGTATGAGCGCCTGCCCTGATGATGGAGACGTCAGCATCACTGACGTCACTCTTTTTAAAAATAGCCTTTGGGCCCTTCTTCCGTCATCAGAAGTTGGATAGAATTCAAGCTCACTCTTTTTAAATGTTAAACATTTACGTAGTTTTGTAACGGCATACTGGCGTTTGTGTTTTTCGTGCGTTGTGTAAAGTAAAAGTTGGTTACGTGGATTATTGTAACGGGAGTGTAGTTCATCGAAGGAATTGTGCGTGCTATCTGCGCCTCTCTTTGTGATAAGCATAAATCTACGAGAACCTCCGAGAAATCTACGAGAACCTCCGAGAAATCTACGAGAACCTTCGAGAATCTGCCTATGTCACAAATGAGTAGGTGTTGGTCGCATGATACGCGAACGGACTGCCTCTGTCATGTGGAGTGTTTAGTGTTCTGCAAGGTCAGTGTGGCCGAGGCAGTGTGTTTTTGAAATCCCGAGATGAACTACCGTAGTAATACGAGAAAAGGCGTACGAGGACGTACGATTGTCAATATGGCCGTGTTAGACATAACTTTGGTTTAGTATTTTTGTGGATGAATAGTTGTCATTATTTCATGTCAGGACATGATTAGCTTCTTAGATTAAATAATGTGAGTACAAAAAAAAAACGGATTTCTAAATAAAACAGTTAAAATCTACGAGAACCTTCGAGAACCTCCGAGAATCTACGAGACCCTCCGAGAATCTACGAGACCCTCCGAGAATCTACGAGAACCTCCGAGAAATCTACGAGACCCTCCGAGAATCTACGAGACCCTCCGAGAAATCTACGAGAACCTCCGAGAAATCTACGAGAACCTTCGAGACTCTCCGAGAACCGACACAAAACACGCCAAGATTATAACTTGACATTGTTACAGACATTTACAACGAGGCTGGTGCAGAGCGCGCACCGCCTGTCAGTATGGCCGTGTCGGCGCAACGACGTTATACGACTACCCTCAAACTACTAAATAATTATAACTAGCTAAAATTTACTTTGATCTTTTTAAATAAGTGGCTGATTAATGTAATGAAATAATTAAATTAACGAAATAATTAATGTTTGTTAAAAAATGATAAAAATTCGAGTGGCAACACTCAAACTAATTCTTGTGAGTCATGGTTTGCTTTAAATACGAGCGCCCGACGGCACAGAGCACATTCACGCGCCGGCCGTTGGAGCGTTCGGAGCTCTCTCTATAATTACGACGTGGATAAAAAGGGCAGTAAAAATACCTACGGGCGTTCTACTTCGAGTATGAGCGCCTGCCCTGATGATGGAGACGTCAGCATCACTGACGTCACTCTTTTTAAAAATAGCCTTTGGGCCCTTCTTCCGTCATATTTTATTTTTTTAACAGAAAAAATACATAATCTATGAAACTAATGTCTTTATTTCATTTCAGGGATGTTTATGGTATGTTTACAAATGCGCGGGAAAGGCGGGACTTTAATATCGTCTTCTTGCAGATCGGCTATGCTTAGTTATAGGTACGTAAACAATTTATTTATTTATTTGATACTTTATTACATATTGATTTTTATTTTTATAAACATTTACTTAGATAATGGACCCTAGTAGATGGGAAGGAGATTAAAATAAGTGTGGAAAAATAATGAGTTTGTTTTGAGTTGAGAGCATGATTATTAGAAATTAACATATTGGTAAATTGCTTCTGCTCTATTCATAATATTACAAGAACAAAATAGGAACTAAATTACGAACTTGTCCACAAATGCGTGAAAAAGTGGGATTTCTCTAAATTTTCCAAAAAATGGCGTAGATCGCGATTCGTTTCGGCAATCCCACTGCCTCCTGCACTCGCACGTACCAAATTATCCATCATTATTGGGGCACCCTGTATATATTTTATTTTTTTATAAGGATTAATAATTATCACCATAACTGGGACACCCTGTATATGTTTTATTTGTTTATAGATCAAGACTACACTACTACATCCGAACAGCGGTGTATTCGCCTCTATTCTTATCAGGATTAGAGGACGAGAGGCAAGAACTGCAAGTGGAATTGTTTAGCCATTTTGAAGATGATCCTGTAAGTAAAATATACATATACCCGCATTTTTTTAATATATACGTTAAGTTGAATATTCAAAGATTCTGTTTCTTAGGAAACTGGTTATGTAATATATTATGTGAATAAATTTATTTTATTTCAATTAAATTTAAAGTCGACATTATCCTTCTAATATTATAAATGCGAAAGTTTGTGAGGATGTGTGTGTGTGTTTGTTACTCTTTCACGCAAATACTACTGAACCGATTACAATGAAATTTAGCACACATATAGAGGGTAACTTGGATTAACACATAGGATAGGTTTCATCCCGGAAATCCCACGGGAACGGGAATTATGCGGGTTTTTCTTTACCGGAAGCCGCGGGGGGAAAGTTAGTTATTATTTCAATAAAAAAAAAATACTAAATTGCTTATAGATATCAAAGCATAACTTGTATTTATACCATATTTAATATTATTTTGACAATTTGGTTTGATTAAATATTTTTTGGATTAATTGCGGATATCCGGATAATTTTCAATAATGTCTGAATCCACTTGGACACTTTTTCAACAGATTTTTGAAGTGAAACTTCTTTATGCGCGTTGAGAGTAAAATTTCAAAGTCGCGTCATGGCAATACCGTCATGCCATGGAATAAGGCGACGATTTTTTAATCTGTCAAAGAAGTTTCACTTCTGACACGTGTGCTCGGTACACACGCTCTTTTTTAAGTTGTTACAATTTGATACTATTAGTAACGGTATAATACTATTAGTAACGATATAATACTAAATTTAGTAAGGATATAATACTATTAATAACGATATAATACTAAATGTAGTAACGATATAATACTATTAGTAACGATATAATCCTATTTGTAACAATATATTTACACACTAGAACACACCAGTAACAGACGCATACGTGGAGCTCCAATCTCGATACGTACAAGTACACTCTTGCTCGCTACACATTGAAGCGCACTTCTCGGGGCTCCGCTACGCAATGTACTACTGGCCTAAGGCCTCCGCCCTCCTCGGTGAGAATGTTTAGTAAGGGGGCTTGTTTGTAATGCTAATTTCGTTTAAGATCTACTAACATTGCTTAAAGCTTATCGTGCTTTAATGGCCGGTTTACTAGGGTAACTAAGTGCTTAGTGCTTGTCACTAATCTTAAGTCCCTATGTATACGGTGAGATAAGTGCGTATTAATAGTGTTGACCAACACTAGAATACGCTCGATTCATTTGTATTTTCTACTATTCACCAATAATACGAGTGAACCGAGCATATTAGCGACCAGTCGATATATGACCGCGAAGTGGTCTCTTGCTTACCTGTTGTCAACAACTCAACAAGTTAATTGGTGACAAGTTGTACTGACAAGTTTTGCCGACCAGTGAAAATGCTGGATCGAATGGCTGGTCACTTATACTTTCACTAGCTCTCACTGTGAAGGTTACTTCTCACTTGTTAATATTAGGGCTTGTGAAAAATACGAAGCATTTGGAACTAAAGAAGCCCGTGTAAACCGGCCATTATACACTATTTACGATCCTCCATTACTATCCTATTCCAGCTTATTCTTATCCTTACTCCTATTTATATTATTCTGTCATCTCTCCTTACTTACTTTGCACGCGAATAATTCATTAGTTATCAATTAAAAAAAAAAAAAAAAAACAGGAATAATTTTTTACGAAGGTAAATTCATTACTAAATATTCATTAGCATCATCGGTTGTGCTGTGTGCACCATACTTTTGCTTAATAGCTATTTTAACATAATCTGTTTTATTTTTTCTAATTTCCATTAACTCTCAATTATAATCTAGCTTATTCGTTTATTGTTTCAAACTTCCTATGATTATACGCAACATTTTGCAATGAAATAGAAATAAGTAAATTACTTTAGACCAAAATAAAACTATTTTGCAATATTTTAGTGTTGTTAATTAGAATTTAGTTGTAATTTAATCATAATATTTCAGGTATTTCCACAAATCTATTTTTTACGTCACTGGTGTTCATTTTGAGCTGGTATCACTTACAAGATGGCTTGCCTGAGTTTATTAAGGTAAGTTTATTTTAAAAGTTTTCTTTAGATTTTTAGTTTTACACATAATATCGCGATAATATTTACATAGTTATTGAAGTGCAACTTCTTAAGGCGCGTTGAGAGTAAGATTTCAAGGTCGCGTCATGGCAATACCGTCATGTCATGGAGTAAGGCGACGATTTTGGTTTCTTTGAATCTTGCCAAAGAAGTTTCACTTCTGACATGCTCTTTTTTATGTATTTTAAATTTTTTATTAAAAATTAAGTTTGTTTCTTTTCAATCCTGTGTTAATTTGGGGACACCCTGTATAGGTATTACACCATTTACAGATCATCGAAAAAAGTATTTAAGTTTTAGTTAAATTGAATATTGATAATAATAATTGCAGAAAAACTTCAAGAAGGAAATAAAAAGCGAACCAGACGATGAGAAGAAGCCAATTGGCAAGATTAAGCTTGAAAGAGAAGGTAAGTTAGAAGTTATATTATGTTTCAGTTCCATTGTGTTAGTTTGCCTGTTTTTATATAAGGAAAAGAATGATTTAAAATAAATGAGTAATGTATTGTTTTTGGTAATTATTTAAAACTAGCTTTCCGCCCGCGGCTTCGCCCGCGCAGACAAAGAAAACCCCGCATAGTTCCCGTTCCCGTGGGATTTCCGGGATAAAACCTATCCTATGTCCCGGGGTAAAAAGTAGCCTATGTCCTTTCTCGGGTATCAAAATATCTCTATACCAAATTTCATGCAAATTGGTTCAGTAGTTAAAGCGTGATTGAGTAACAGACAGACAGACAGAGTTACTTTCGCATTTATAATATTAGTAAGTATGGATGGATTGTCTATTACCTATACCTATTACCTATCTTATTGTAAGTTTTTGATAGTATTGATTCGAAATTATTTTTCTTTTTTTATTCTTTCTTTCTATATATTTTCTCAATAATGTACATGTATAAAAATGCAGGCAAAAGCTAGATAGTATAATTTTAATCTGAACCCAATATATTTATTTTTTCAGATTCATTCCCCTTCATAGAAGAAGAGGCGTTAATAGAAGAATTCAGAAGTTTAGAGAAAAAGAAAGCACAAGACTGATTCAATATGTTTCTCTAGTTAATTGTTATATTTGGGCTTATTATATAAAAAAATGTATGTTTGCACAAGCTAATCTCTGCAACGGATAGGTGGAATTGGGAAAATTGATAATCCTATTATTAAAAAAAATTGGTTCACATAGTTCAGGAATTTAAAAGCGATCGAGCGAGTGAAACCGCGGGACTAAGTTGACTTTTTTATAGAAATTTTTAATAATGAGTGTCCCATGATAAATATTAAGAAAATATTTATTAGATAATGCTGTCTCTATTCGTTGAATATAAATGAAAGAGATAGCTGTATTCCATTTAAATATGGCGAAGTATAATTTTTATTATTGATACAAATGAAGCATTTTTATTTATGTACACAATTTATATTATTTTATATTAGATTTAGACTGATATAATATGAATTTATTTTTTATATATTGTATGAAATAATTATGAGGGTAGGTATATGTTATTTTATTGAATAATGATGTTGGAGTTGAAAATTTCAGTTACGATTAGAAAAAAACGTTTGGGAAAAATTATAGAAATTTTTTGAAGGATGAATATGACGGTTATTTGCGCGGGGTTGTGTTTTTTACGTTATTTTTATGTATTTAATTTTAAATATATAAGTACCTAGGCTTGCATTGTAATATTTAAAAATAATTAAAAATAAATAAAATAATATAATTTATTTCCAAATGAGCACCGTCGTTAACTGATAGTGATGCGATTAATTTTGTATATTTTTCTGATGAATGTACTAAATTCGAAAATGTATTTTGGTGTGTCATGTAGCTTTAAGTGAAACACGAACCCAGAACATCTTATTCTTACTAAGTACCTTACTTATGAACCAAAGATGTTTAACTGCTATCAGCCATTATTTGTTGCCATTGGTTTTTATATATAAATTAATTTGGAACCAGTTTAGCAAACTTTATTGTATAATATTTAAATGCTATCATATAAGTACATATATAATTATAAAATGTGATCAAAATGATATTTTAACATTCACTAAAATTGAATTTTTACGGAGTAGTTAACATTGTTGTTATATTTTTATAAGTAGTTTTCTGCCAATGTATCAAAATATTTAGTTAAATATGTAGATTCGAACTTAACAATATTGTAATTAGTTGTAATTATCATGGTATCTCTTTCGCACATATATATAATAGTTGATTGCTATCCCGCTTGCACGTGACGTACATCCGCCATTTTGTTATTGGCGGGAAATTATCGCGGTAGTATTATTGCGTAGTTTAAATTTAAATACTAGACAAATCTTTATAATATATTCGAATTATTTATTGAATGTTAATTGTAGGTAATTTTATAATTGTTTTATTTGGGAATAAATAATAAAAATAATTCTTGAGTGTTAAATTTTAAAAGTAAACCAGAAGCTTTTCGGTCTTTTTATAAAGTTGT
>CAJQZM010035688.1:0-13892 GCA_907164665.1 Colias nastes | reverse complement strand
GTCCTCTAAAAAATGCAACCCCAAATGTAACTTTTCAATGGACCAAAGTTGTTTTATATGGCTAATGATATGAAAATAAGAAATTGAACATTTGACTGACATTTGGCAGTCGAACATTTATTACATGTCCGTTTCCCACCAAAACGGTTGGATAGTTCCAGTGAATTATAGCATACAAATAGAATAGACCTTGGCGTCTGGCGACTAATATAAAGTAATTTTTCTGCGAATGAAAAATGTTTAAGGGGGTTTAATAGGGAATGGAAATAATTTATAAAAAAGCTTCTATGTGATGCAGTAAAGTGCTCCGGGAGAGAACGTGGGCGGAAAGCAAGTTAAAAACAATTTGATTTTGTGATAGCCTATATGGGCGCGCTTTCATTTGGTTTTAAAGAAGTAATGAAATTAAATTCCCATCTGTGAAGTACCTATGCATTATTAGTATTTTTTTTTAAACTTAGTAGGTAGAGACGGTCGTAAATTCGTAATCAGTCGTAATAGTATGTAGAGCTACTCGAATTTTGTTTAAATTATTTGAAAAAATATGTAATCGTAGATTTTACGTTCGCATCATAAAAACGTAATGAGTTATTTATATTTAGATAAATAGATACATACAACTTTGTCCACAAGATCGTTGTCGATCGTGTAATTGCTCATATGACCTTCGCAAATCATGCGCCTGCATTTTCGAGTAAAACAAGTTTTTTGCGAGAATTTCGACAAATACGTACCTTGAAGTTGTCAGAACGGAATAAAGGTCATCAAATAAAAATAAAACACAAGTCTAACAGCACCGCGATAGTCGACAGACAATCAATATCGGATTAAATACAGCCGGCAAACGCACGATAAGAATTCGCAATGTAGAAAATTATGCGAGTTGTTTGAAAAAATATTCAAAAGGGCGTTGAGAGCATTGTCCGATTTTGCAATCACGTCACTTGAGCTCAAGAATTTCACGCTTACATAAACTTCTTTCGTTATTTACTAGATAATATATTATGTTAAGAAAATACGTTGAATAATAACGCTCGCGAGTCGCAGAGACGTGTAATCTGAGACTGACAGGCTAATTGATCAAACGATGCGAAACTAAACGGTAGAGAATAGAGAGATATTCGAGTCAATCGAACAAGCCGTGCGCGATGTCGTGCGTCGTGTGCAAGCGCAACCTTGCGGAGCGCGGCGCAGGTCAGATATTTCGAAGGTCGATGACTCGCTTGTAATCGCGCCGAGTTATTATTATTTGTAAGCGCGCCCCTCGCCCCGCGCCCCGCACCCTGCTCTACGAACGAGAATTTGAACCGCTCAGATAGATCGACACGATCTGTTTTTTTTCTGGCAAAGAATACAATGCAGTGTGGGATGCTGTGAATGATTTTATGATGTATATGTAATGACAAAGTATTAATAGCAAGAATTAATACAAATAATCGTTTATTGGAAATTGACGAAATTGTATAGTAGGTAATTTCAATTGTTTATAATTGTTCTGTAATTGCCCAATATTTAATATTGCAAGCGCATAAATATAGCACGTCATTACGATAATAATATTGTCTGCGCCCTGCGGATCTCGCTTGCGCAACATGTGTTGCAATGCAGCGACCGCTGACTGTCGTCGTGGTGGATACGAATTCATGTTCGCGTATGAAGTAAATACTAAATATAGACAGTAACAACTAACGAGCAGTCTATTTTTGCATATACTATTTTGACGATGTATGTCAGTTAATAGTGCAGTATACCACTAATAAATAAAGCACATAATACCGTTGACATGTGTGATCTGAGGAAGCTGTTAATAATTTAATTGGCAATGTTATTTATACTTAACAAACTGCGTTGGATGTACCTGCGCTCGAAAATGTAGTTTGTTATGAAAATTAGTCCCTCTTTATTGTAGACAAAATAAAATTATTCTCAAAACTAAAATATCATGACGATATTGAAATAAAATATTTTATTTAAGTAAATACATAAGGCAATACTAAAATACATAATAACCAATATACGTTATGGAAATATTAATTAAGCGATAGAATATTAATAGAGACAAAGAGCTACTTACTTATTATATGTATTTGAAAACCTGTTAATGATTAAATCTAAAAAAATAACTTTGTTTATTCTTGTCAATAGATATATTGTAAATTGTTCAAGTCAATTTTTTGTGTAAATGGCCACAAAACCACTACCTGCACAGTGCACACAGATGGACGGTAATTGTTTTTTTTTTTTTAGGATCTGACATTGACATTCATTTTTTCTGCCTTTCTGCCTTGTCTATAGTCTATGGTTAATATTTATTTATTGGACACAGCTTGTAATTTTTTTTGTCAAGTTATTTCGGATTATAAACTAATAAGAATTTTACCATTAAACAGACGATAGTTTGATTTATATATAACGAAATTCACGTACGCATGATATAAGCACGTATCTAGTGTAATATTAAATCGAAACACATGATTATTTATAACTAGCTTACCGCCCGCGGCTTCGCCCGCTTGGTCTAAAACCTAATAAATTATATACTAAAACCTTCCTCTTAAATCACTCTATCTATTAAAAAAACCGCATCAAAATCCGTTGCGTAGTTTTAAAGATTTAAGCATACAAAGGGACATAGGGACAGAGAAAGCGACTTTGTTTTATACTATGTAGGTAGTGATAGTGAAGCTCGCGCGCGGAATAGCTCCCGCCGCGAAGCGCGTCGAACGCGGCAAGATACACAAAATTAATCCTTATGGCATGATTCTGTATTCACGCGCGATGACTTATAGGCTATAGCGTATTTCATGTATAACTTTGGTGTTTCTATACCGATTTACATGATTCTTTTTTTATTGAATAGGTAATAATGTTAACTTTTTTTAATTAGGGTTGAGTGGGAGTGTTGTAAACGTAAGAGTAGACAAATATAATCAGAAAGCTCCGAATTGCTAAGCTATTGAAGTTTCGCGTGTTATTGTGAGTCAATTTTAAAAGATAGACATATGCTGTCTAGGAATTTATTTTTATATAATAATAATAATTTAATAACATTTGTGTCGTACATGATTTCTATGTAGCTTTAACCACTAAGGCTGCACACGCGACGGAAGCTTAAAAAATGGAGTAACTTCTCCCGTTTTCCCAATATTTCCCTTCATTGCTCTGCTCATATTGATCGTAGCGTAATAAAAAGTATACTATAACCTGCCCAGGAGTATTAAGAATAATTGTGCCAAATTTCGTTAAAATCCGTCGTGTAGTTTTTGTTTCTATAACGAATATACAGACAGACAGACAGACAGACAGACAGACAGACAGACAAAAATTTTACTGATTGCATTTTTGGCATCAGTAGCGATCCCTTATCACCCCTTCATAGTTTTTTTTTTAATATATTTCATGTACAGAATTGGCCTCTCTACAGATTTATTATAAGTATAGATTTTATTTCAGTATCTCTCAACGTGTATGAAGTTAAAATATATAAATTTTATATTTTATAACACATTACTGCCACAAACATAATATTATGAAAGATCGGTTATTTTTTGGTTTTATTTTAAAACTTCAATTTAGTATTTAGTATACGGTTAATACATAGTATATGGGCATAGGCTAACCTACGTGACTCTAGCACATTCCAGAAAATCTTCAATCTGTTGCTTTTTTAACCTTTTTATGCACCGTTTAAAGCTAAGTGTAACTGTTTTAGATGTTAATAATAAAATAGCAGATATTATAATTTACCCCGAAATCCTAAGCCGAAATCCTATATCAACGTTTAAACTTTAAATATAACATATTCCCTATTCGAAAAGTAATCCGACAATTGCGAGAATAGAACTGTGAGAATGTCCATACGTTAGCGCAAAACAAAACAAATTGGAATGAGGTCTATCAAGAAGCGGTTGCCATACCAACCGTTTGTAAGTACAGTGCGTCGTTTGAAAAAAGTGCAAAATTACTGACCCACTGACCCAATTGTTGTGTCCGTGAGTGCGCAAGGTCAGGCCAGTGTCGCTCACTTTGTGTCTTGTGGCCACTTGTCGACACTATAACTTATACTTTTATTTCATTCGTAAATTTTAAATTGGAGATTATATACCTGCGCATTTAATTATGAATGGGTATCGATTTGCTGGTAAGTTTCAATAATTATATTTAGCAGTGTTTAGTATTACGAGTACAGATAAAAATTTAATAAAATAGTTACCGGTTATATTGGGTTAACCTGAATAAAAATAATAAAACGTGTAGGTAATTAAATTTGTAATTTTCGCGTAGCCGGGACAGTGGTTCCCAAAGTTGTACAAGTACTTTAAAATTTTAAGAATTCAAAATTAAACTAAAATTTTGTAATGGTGACATAAATGTAAATTATAAACTATAGCTTATTGAACTAAAAATAAAAATCATATGAACTGCCTAACTACTACAAATAAATGAGAAAATATAAATAGTTCTTAACAATATGTTTATATAACTATAGGTAATTTATATCTAAACAGAAATTAAATACGTTCCTGATTCATTAATTTTTTTATGTAATAGTTATGTATACGTATACAATATTGCAATGCGATTATGTTCGTGAAGCATTTTTTTATAATTATAATAATGTACTAGTTACAACATCGGTAATTAGAAATGATGTGATTAATTTTAAAGGATTAAAATATTCATCTCATCTAATTTAATCAGAATGAAAAATGTTGAATTTGGTAGTTTATACGTGACCTCGTTGCACAAAACGGGGTAACGGTAGCCTCCGAAGCAGCGCATAACCAACCAAAGACTCTACCAAACTGGACTGCCGCTGGAAAGTAATCGCTTCAAAACGGTCACTTTCTCTAGAACAGGTCTCAGACCTCAGTCTGGGTTCTGACTCCGAACGCGCTGACGGTTTCTTACTCGCAGCTCACGTTTTAATAGAAAAAAAATCTTCAATCGGTACGTGCGCGACTGTTACTAGAAAACTTGTTCTGTGAAAAAGTGCGTGTAACCTTGCAGTTTATGGTTTTGCAATTTATTCGAGCTCACGAGAATTTCGTAGATATACGGGTGAGTAACGTAACAATTTACCACGTTTCTCTTTTGATAAAATCTTTTCTGAAACAAAATTATAAGTTATACAACTTGCTAATATTATTGCGCAAATTGAATAAATGAGAAGCGCTCAGTGAAAGGTTCACCAGTTTTGCCACGAGTTATGTCGTTATCATTAAAAATAAAGAACTGGTAAGGCGATGACTCGGCGTAGAGCAAAAAACTTGAACAGTCGTGTGCGAGTGGGAAAGATGTAGAGAACCCAACAAGTGCGTTACCCCCACGAAGATTATCTGCGTATTTATTTTTATTTATCTCTATTGTAGCGGTTCGAACGAGTAGTACGATTCGAAAGATACAATATGATGTTTGTAAATTATTATTCTATAATGTTCATTGTTAACATTTCAAATGAGGTATTGATGCGTGACGTGACTTCTTGTCCTTCACAATGTTCAATGTTCCACAACGATGATACGCAGAGACTTAGTTGTACATCATTTTATATAGTTATCATTTAATTATTAACATATTATTATCATAATGACCTCAACAATGCATAACAATATTAAATGATAAAAATTATTGAGAAATTAAACTTTGAGAATATACGGTGAACATGAAAATTCAACATTTAAAAATATTAATAAAAATAGAATAATGTACTTATTCATTTTAAATAAATAGTTTTAAAAGTTATTTAAATAATAATTAATTGGTACGTCGCCAACTTATAATGGATTTCTTAACGTCGTTGGAATAGCTTTTTAATTGAGTCGTTTCAAACAAAATTAACTAGATTATTATACGCGATACATTGTTATATTTTTGTTATAATCTATAAAAGATACAAATTTGTGAACACGTCATACTTATCAATAGAAGTTATTTGTCTACGTTTGTAGCGTTTCCTTCACTTGTTCTACGATAACAATTTATCGTTATCATCAGCACGTTTTTTATCTGTATAATTCATGAGATAAAACAAATAAGATTTCGAAATTTGCTTAACTTCATGTTTCACCAGAAATACTGTGAGATGTCCTTTACGCTTCAGCGCGTGGCCATGAGAATCGTAAGGTTAGTTGCAATTGTTAGATAGAATTGTTTCTGAAATCGAAAACAAATAAAACTTTATAAACTGTCAGTTAAATGCTTAAGCAGTAAGTCTTTTCAACAGAGACGAGCCTGTAGGCGTTAAATAAATCAGCCTAGATATAAATCGTATATGTGTGCGTGCCAAACCAATAGGTCGACCAACCAGTCGACAAGACGGTCTCCCTCCCTCGATATAATGTCCTCCGTCTGTTCTCCCCTCCCCCGATTTCCCCCATTGCGCCAGGCAGTCAGCGTTTGGTCACCGAGCTGTTAGCACGTGTGCTGCGTTACAATTTGTGTCTACGTTGTAGTTCATTTGTTTTCTCTCAATAATTTTATTCTTATTGTAAGTGTTGAAATCGCAATCGTACTTCTTGATACCTAATAATTTCCGTTTAATGTGGAGAAGTTGTTATTTGAAGTAATAAAAGTAAATATTGCTTTGTCTCGTTACAGGTACTTTGCGATCTGGGTGTGAACCTAGATACTTACGCTGCTGGTGATTCTGTGCAATCATTATTAAACTAAATAGTTTGTTAATTTTGATAAATTCAGTGCAATAAAGCAAAACAAGTTGGTTTTCAGTGCATATGACAGGATTGAAGTGATTTTTTAAACAAAAGTGAAGTGAAAGACAGACTCACATTTTGTTATGTTTAGTTAATAAAAATAAGTTTTAAGTGTTTATAAGTGGATAATTTGAAATTGGAATGACTTTTGGATTTTAGTACATGGCAATCGTAAGTAATCAATTAAATATGTATATTCTTAGTTAAAAAAAAAAAAACAAATATACCTACGTTATACGTAAGAAGAAATACTTTAACGAAAAGAAAATAAAAAATAGAAAATAAAATTATAATTTTTTTAAATACAGGTATCCTTTTTGTCAAAAGTTTGAGAACAGTTGGAAATTCCGTGATTCGCATCGATTTCTATTTAAATACAAATAGTTTATTTATAACTAATAGTTAGGTAATTCAATATTAATATATTAATTTAAAACACTTATCACGATTTAAATACGCATTTATTTATATTACATAATGAAATTAACTCCACATTCTTTTCACTCGAAATTACCTATGAAGTGTGTTTCGGTTAAAGTTGAAAATAATTTATTTTTTTCTTCTAAAGATCATAAGTCATAGAGCATCAAGGGTCAACTTTATCTCGGCTAGCACACATGGGATACGGGAATAAAAAACGAGACAAAAACATCAGGTAGAAACGCACCACAAAAACTGTCGCGAAGAAATAATAAATTCTCGTTCTATGGGCTCATCTTGCAGGTGCATCGACTTTTCTATGAATCTTCGATATAAATTTATAGGGGTTTTTAAATTACCTACCAACCTTGGAGCAATTATAAGCGCAAGCGTAGATACCTATCTGTCTATTCGGATTAAAAAAATGCGAAAAACTAGTTTGTTAAATTAGGTATGTAGTCGTACCATTTTAAATGTTGCTCAGATATATTTAAACAGATATTGCAAATATCTGTACACATGTATCGTAAATAATTTCGAAGAGGTTGCCTGAAATAAACCTTAGGTACCTAGGTACCTATCCACGACTTATATTATAACTAACGATTTATATAACCTCAACATTGATGTCGAGTTAATTATAAAGCATACTGCAGGAATGTGGCACAGCGAAAGTCCCTTGTGTAATGTAACCGGCAACCACGCGAGTACAACTTTTCTATCAATTTATTATGGACAATATTATACAAGCATCTTTATTATCTCCGTAAACAAGGTTGGACAACTGTGACGCTGCTAATGATAATTATGTATGAGAGCGATCTTAGAAGTTGACTGACGCGTTTCATGACCTCGTGTTCCTGTACAGATTTAGACGCTGACGTTTATTATTATTATTTATTTAATGAATACATATTAAATCGGACGATTTCTGTTATAATATCCTCGTAATATGCACATGAAGTTGCAGTTACGCCCCTCTTATACGCAATAATACGGCTTCAGATCAGGGTGTGAGTTAGGTAGATAATAAATAGCCTAGTATTATCGCGCAGTCTCTATTTCTCGTGTCGATGTAAATATAAAAAGTAAATAAGCCAAGTTTGTTACCAACACACGGAAAGCAAGAAGAACTTATTCTTGACTAATACCTAATAAACAGATAACGCTCAATGTCAACGATATCATTGAATAAAATGAGAATTAATTATGATGTGTCAAATAAGTTTGCTTACGGGTAGTCGTTTAAAGAACTATCAACATTTTGTTCTAGAAAAACTCCCGAAATCATAACAATGCTACCCAAGCAATACCTAAAGATAAACACAGTACAGTACTCCAAAATTAATAATGCGCATGCAAATCTTCGCTAATTGTCGTATTTCCGAAAACACTCGAATCATTGAATCGTAAGAGCCCTAAACAATGCACTTGCATTTTACACCTTGTTCAAAAGAAATAGAAGTCAATTCACGGTCATACACAATCAAAAACAAATCGGGCGGTAGGTGACGGTAGCCTGTCAGTCAAAAAACTCAAAAATCCGTCAGTCGTCTTTAAATATTGGTGGTGACTGCACGTGTTCTCTCTGTGTGATATAGAGCTGCTATTACATACCCTGCTTAGTTTTGTTTTTAAAGGTGAATTGAATTAATCGATGAAATGATTTACACAGGTGATGGCAGTAGGGAAAGTGAAAATGAAGAAGAGCATAATGAAAGTTCCGATGTATCTAAAATGTCAGAAATAAAGATAATCCCTGATTTTGATTGTTTTTATTTTTATTTTTTTGTAATTGTCATAATATTGAAGAATGATCAGTACCTACTGTAAATACTTTTGAACTGAGAGTTTAATGATTAGATTTATATGGTTTAAATGTAAACCTGTGTTTGAAAACCATATTTTATACAATATAAATTTTGTGTTATTTTAACCTTCTTTTCTTCCATCATTACACCAGCTTAAGACACTTTAAAAGTACTATAAAATTTTCCAAGTAAATCAATCCAACAAAGATATATTCGCAATCGTGGGGTTATCCTCGCTATTTACTTACAAGGAATTATCGAAACAAAATCGTTAGTTACAAATAAATCTTAATCTCTTTTAGCACAAAACACATAATTTGACTAAATTATGCATGAAGAAAATGCATTTAACCACTCTTTATACATATCATCTTCGGACGCTCCGGGAATATGACAGTTGCCGAACAGTGACGAAGATTTCTATGCGCATTATTACTTTTGGAGTACTGTAAAAGGTTTTGTTTTATTTTAGATAATAAAATACAGCCAGATTCGGAATCCACTGTATCTCTTCCGCTATAGATATGTTCTTCAAATTACAAATGGGCTCGATTAAATGATCTCATCGCGAACTTGTGGTTGCGAGAGCGCGGTAGATATAGCCCTAAGTGGGTCAAGGCACGCTCGCAAGCCGCGCCAGCGTTTCCTACTTGCTGCTTAGTGTTTTCATTATAAAAAATTGCTTAGTATTATTGAAAACTGCCTTAGCACTAACATTCGAGAGGAGTGAATGAGACGCTTAGGTTATTCCGTGGTTATTCCTCACTGTAACGTTGCGACAATTGTTGTATTTTTAGTTTTTACGATGATGATTTTAGTTTATAATTTTTAGTTAGAAATGCTAGAAATAAAATAGCTATGATATTTCAAAATGCGAATATGATACTAATCTGTGTTATTTTGAATATTGTACACTTTTAAAATTTAAAGACGATTAAATATGTAAGCTAATTATACAGTGGGTACTTACGTTTCTGGACTAACAGGTTAATAGCATAGTAATTATTATTGTTAACGGAAATTAACTCCTCAGGTTTATGAGTTTCTAAATAAGTTTGGAATTTGCGAAAATCATAACATGCAATAATCGTACCGTTAACTGACTGCTCGTGCAGCCACAAGCACCTATAAATTGAAAACAAGGAAGACGCTCGTTATTTAGTTAAGAGGCAAACGTCGAATTATCTGACGAGATCCGAAACATTGCGTCGATGAAAAAACATTTCTAAGCGTAATCTAAACAATACACGTATAAATGTAACAAAAACATCAAAACTTGTAACAATTTTAACCCAAAATAAACCAGATATAATTATCAAACAATTCGCGATATGTGCCAATGACCACTATTGAAGGCATTGATTATAAACTAGAACAATTTCTTATTGGTCTTACGATAGGTAGTCATTATCTTTATTATTATTGGGGTCAAGGATTGAAAGCATACATATTCAGCAGAGTAGTAGAGTAGTCAAGCACATATTGCGTTTTATATTTTCTTTTTTATGACCTATTTCAAATTCTGGCAATCGATTTTTAGGCAGTCATACCATACCAAGTAGCCTAAGCAATGACATTGATGGCAACATTCAAGAAGTGCTTCTAAAGAATATAAAATTAAAAATCAATAATAATAGTCACGTGCAAGAAATTTGCAATAAATTTTCCGTAAAATTCAAACATGTAAGTTTAGAATCTAGATTCTAGAGGAACTAACGAACTTACGAACCCTTAACAATAATCCGAGTTGGGACACAAAATTTTACTCCGAGTTAGACATTTAGAAACAATGTAAACAAACAAACGAAATACTTAGATAAGAGCAGTTTGCACTAGTTCATATGCACCGACCCACTTAGATACCGGCTATCACCCGTTAGATATCCCCACCGCTTTCTCTATTACCGTCTAAATTCACTTATCTTTATTATTACTCGTGATTTATGAAGCACATTGAACTATTTTACAGTGATAGCATTATTGTCAATAACTGAGACGTGGATGTTCATTAAAATAATACATATACGTATACATCATACGCATCATAATATGAAGCTTAAAATCAAATTAAAATAGTAATTTTTATTCAATTAAAAAAAAAATAGATTGTTCCTAAATAAAATAAATACGAGCACTTAAAGAACAATGTATTATACTTCGAGCACGTATTTATACAGGGATTTATCTAAAGAAGAGTTGTGTGTAGCCTTGAAAAAGCCACATGAAATACCTATGGTTTAAATATTTTTAAATGTATAATTTACAAAACAAGCACCATTATCAGCTGCGATAAGTTAACCCTTTGTTACACAATCATGAGTCTAATACGATGATTATTCGTTATCGCAATTGCTATGCGGAAATCATAATGCTAAAGGATCTTGATATTAAATAACCCGGTTAATTTTATTGGAACTACGTCAGATTGTCGTCTTTACAAGTCCACCATAAATGTGAAAGGAATTTCCGATTTACACATAAAAAGCTATTTTTGGCGTATCTATCATATTTTTATCCTCAATAGGTCTTACGTTTTACTTACATAAAACTACGTCAGCTATAGAAACAGTAAATTAAAAATATAATTTCTTAAAAATGTATGATAATAATTTCAAAGCTAGTCAGAAAAATGCCAAGAAATTCAGTAATCAGTATGTCTGAACTTCAACTTGATAGCTGATAGACCTATTATATATAAAATCTCTTAAACATTTCATTAAGCCCACGATGCAAAATCGAAATCATCACGAATTCTCCGTACAAAATTCCAGTCTAAACAGTTGCTCGAAAAATGACTAATCCTAAAAATAAAACAACCTACAGTCGATGTTGTCAAATATTTTCCTCGACTACTCTTATGGCGTTTTCTCAGTAACTAAATCGGTTCTTTTCTCAATAGCGACGCATAGCCGAACAATGATGAATCAGGCGTGACCTACAATGTAAGTGTCGTACAATCATCGGCTATAACATTGACTTTCACATTTGCAACGTGATGTAACCGCCTGCGATTAGGTAAATGCTGCTGGCCGCTTTCACCTCACTTTCACCGCCACTTCCGCAAAGTCCTATCCATCGAAACTAATTTGCACAAATCGTTTCGTGCCGCTTGCCAGCTATTTCCAATGTTTTATAAGTTTACGCTTCGATATTTATTAAGATTAATGAAATAGTTTTGTAGTTATGGAAACGAAGGAAATTACGAGAATTAGGTATAGGTATATATTATATTGCGCTTTCAAGAATCATAGTTTCGGTAAAATTATTTATTTTTGGTTTTTATTGTAAATTTATTTATCAATAACATAAATTAGTTTCGGGTAAAAAAAACATTGATGTGAATTTTTTTGAGTTTCATTGTTTTTTTTTTTTTTCATTTCTATTTTCTACGAATAACACGACTGAATTTAGTATGGGTGAATCTACTCAATATGTTATTTTAAGCTAAAAATTATGTTTTTTTAAAAACCTTTAAATATTTCACAGATTGTTTTCTAGTGTAAAAAGGAGCCGAAATGGAAGTCCTTTTCAGTAAGAGTCACTGAAAAAAACTCAGTAGTTAAGGAGATATTTAACATTATGTAAAAACAGTTGTTCATGACAATGACGAAATTTGAGAAAAATGACGTATTCACTTTGTATAATGAATTAATGACAATTTGTTTAGAATAATGATGTTTAATGGTTTCGTTCGTTTTATATAAGTTAAAAAATAAAATTTGCAATAAAACTCGTAATTTTGATGGTAAAAATATTGATTTATTATAGGAACAACATGATTCAACTGTAAGTACCTATTTATTTAACAAAAATAAATTTTACGAACGACATTTCAGGCTAAACAAAATGGCGGTTTGTTTCAATTGATAAAATATAGTAAGTGAGGCGTGAGCATCATCTTTAAAGCACCAATTATAGTATTACCTTAAAATAAGTATGTGTTTGCAAGAGATATGTCTATTGGGCAGAGCCGGCTGACGAAGCTGAAGACAGACCGTGGCGTAGTAGTGTCGGCCAAGTCAGAGGTATTAGGAGAGGTCGAGAGGTTCTACCGGCAGCTTTACACCTCAGTTGCCAAGCCTGTTAATAGTCCGGCGAAAGACCCAAGAGCCCGACTAACCCGACATTTCACCGAAGATATCCCGGACATCAGCCTGTACAAGATTACGAGGGCAGTCCCAAAAGTAGCCGACCTAACCAAGAAAAAACAAAAAATATGGAATAAATTATATTTATTTCTCTACATAACTTCCTTGTAGTCCTTTACACTTTTCCCAGCGGTGCTCTATAGCTTCAATGCCGCGTCTGTAGTAGGAACCGTCGAGCTCTTCAAAATAGGCATTAACCGTAGACTCAACATCTTCATTGCTTGCAAATCTTTTCCCACCGAGCCATTTTTTTAAGTTGGTTGGGAACAGAAAATAATCAGATGGGGCCAAATCTGGTGAATAAGGTGCATGAGGTAGCAATTCAAACTTTAATTCTTCGATTTTAGCCATCGCAATGCCGGAGGTGTGGACTGGCGCGTTGTCCCGATGAAACAAAACTTTTTTCTTTGATAGATGAGGTCGTTTTATCTTTATTTCCTCACTTAGACGCTGCAACAAGTTTGCGTAATACTCGCCATTGATGGTTTTTCCTCTTGGTAGATAATCTATGAAGATTATCCCACGAGCGTCCCAGAAAACCGATGCCATGACTTTTCCTGCCGATGGAACCGTTTTTGCCTTCTTTGGGGCCAATTCTCCTCTTGCGGTCCATTGCTTTGACTGTTCTCCGGTGTGAAATAATGAACCCACGTTTCATCCATGGTAATAAATCGACGCAAAAACTCTGCACTATTGCTTCGAAATTTTGCCAAACACTCGACTGAAACATCCTCACGACGCTGTTTTTGCTCTAGTGTGAGTAATCGCGGCACCCACCTTGCGCACAGCTTCCTCATGTC
>CAJQZM010035687.1:0-14942 GCA_907164665.1 Colias nastes | reverse complement strand
AGTTATAGAAACCTGTCTACCAAATCACTATAGATTTACCAAAGAATAATTAAATTCATTATATCGTTTCGTATAGAGTAGGTGCCTTAATAGGTGCCTTTAATACATTAAAATTAAAAATAAATATTCTATCCTCTATTATTAATATAAGCCCTAACTTTGACAATTGTTCAATTTCTATATCCACATACATTTTTAGGTACTTGAAACCATTTTCTATATTTCAAACTTACAAACTCACAAGAGCACCAATCACAAAATGTTAAATGACATTGTAAAAATATTCGATCATTATAACAATTATTATAATTAGCACATAATTAAAACAATCAGCAAATCGTGTTCGAAATTCAAAATTCAAAATTGTTGCCATTGTTCTCCCCACATTAATTCGCCAATTTAAGCGTTACTGCGCTCGCCCGATAGCTTTGACATTTCTCTTTAAAACATAATGGAATAAAGAAACAGTAAACTAGCAACCCTCGATTGAGGGGAGACTTCGTTACTGCGTGATCGAGTGTGAACGAATGTGCTTGATACTTGATTTAATAATTGAAATTTAATATTTAATGTTATATTTTGGGAGTTGTTAAAGTTAGAAGTAGGTATTGATTCAAAATCTTTCCGTATTTTAGTATCTGTACTGTTTTTGTATATATCAGTTATATAAGGTTTTGGATTTGATGTGGGTTGCATACAACAATACCTACTATGATAGAATGTTGTTGGATATATCCATAACTATAGCGTGCGCGTTAAGAGTAAAATTTCAAGGTCGCGTCATGGCAATACCGTCACGTCATGGAGTAAGGCGACGATTTTGTTTGAATCTTGCCAAAAAAGTTTCACTTCTGACACGTGTGCTCGCTCACACGCTCTTTTTTATCCACTCCGCCGGTACATAAAGTATCAAAACCGAATAGTCACTACCATTCAGAACGAATAAGCGTACGAAATGATATTATTTGTAACGTAATCCGCGAACAACACGTTAGATTGATATTACTCAAGGGAAATATTGACATTAATTTATATGGATACGGTTTAAATGGGTGACACTAATAAAGTCTCAAGGGATAGGTTGTGTTACTAATTTTTGATGATTTTACCTTGACTCGTGTTGTTAGGTTTTAAAACAATGAATGATCAAGTGATTATCGTGACAATATGTAGATTGTTTATATTTTAGACTGTTTTAAAATGCAAAAGTACAAATGAAAAATTCTAGTGTGTTCGGACGAAATAAATTAATCTGAGATATTTGAAATATCGCAAATGAAATTTATATGTTTTATAATATTAAAGAGAGGCAAAAGCGAAGGTCTCATAAGCACTATAATATGCGATAACTGAGGATGAAGGATCCACTTATAAAGAATGACATAGTACCTGACCGTCATATCAGTTTTAGTCGAAGGCAAAAAAGTTGTATATTTATAACTTAGTTTGATGCGAAAATGGAGGTAAATCCATGATTAAAATGTTTCGAAGATTTAAAGCTAGAGCTCGAACGCAAAATAATACCTAATTTATCACAAATAACCCAGGCTTTGCTAATCGAATGTATATAGGGTCGATAATACAAATATATTTAAATTGACTTTACACATTAAACTTAATTCTATTAATAGATTATGTAAATTAGTTAAACGTATTCACGTGTCCGTGTTGAAATCGCGTAAATATTGTTAAATAGCGTGTAAATATATCCCCGTCCTCCATTGTTATAGGCAAGAGAAATTTCATAATTTCGACGTCCAGTCTCCTACATTATTCAGCGTCAACTGCGTAGAAAATTCAAATTAACGATTTGACACTAATTCTATTCCTAATTTGAATTTTGGCGCGGTTTTGACGTCTCTATTCGAATAATGGGCAATCGGATACGCGTCAATGAACGCTTTGATATTCAAAAATTTTCGCTGCACGTCTCAATTAAATTATACAAATTATATTATTAATGATCCTTTACAGATGGCAAATTATTTAAATAAGACACTCCCCTGTGATTATTTATGTTTGTGATTTATTACAACTTGTGTCGTTTATGTTTTCTTTTGATAATAATAATTCCGGTTATTTAGTGTATATTCTGCATTTAAAATTGTTTAAACGATGTAAAATCAAAGTTTAATAAATTATCAAATATAACATTTATGCCATAAAATTAACAAATTACGAACTTAGAAATAAATCGTTAGGTGATTACCACCTTTGCCAAAACACAAGATGTCCCCATGCGGTGATAAATCAAAGTAAAATAATATCCTCCGGGGAGGGTGTGACATAATAGGGTCCCATATCCCGGTAACAAGCAGTTTCGGATATTTTCAACGATTACACGCACTTATATGAGCTTGTTGCTTTTTGGAGGGAATAATTCGAATTTGGAATCATTTTTATCAATTTTCTGGCTAGAGAATTTACGTTACATACTTACTTCAATCATCAATGAATGGAAATTTAGAGCGTTATCATTAATATAATCATTGTTTTGTTTGTTCTTATTAATTTTTACCAATTATGGAGTATGGACTATTCCAATGTCAGTTTAAATGTTATAAAATTGGCCTGATGGAATCTATTTAAATTTCAATGAAAAGACGAACACGAAGACCAACATTTGGTACCTAACCTATTTATGTGTCCGAGTCTTTATTACATACTATATATTTCCTTTGATATAATCTGTACCCTTATAACCATTATCTATGTTATCTGTGCCCATTTTCTCTCACATTGAGCATCCCATTAAGATTTCCCGCAGGATTACTGAAATCAATGAGATGTTCCTTCGTCTGTCAGTCCCCTGTCCACAATACATTGTAGTCTCGGTAATGTTTGTACATTTGATGCAATTAATTATATTAAATAATAAATTATACATTTATTAAACTCCATATAAGTACTTCGAAAAATTTTAAATGTGCTAAGCAAAATAGATACACGTTCTAATAAATAAAATATTTTATTTAATGTAATGCATAACTTTTGTTTTCATTTTATAAAATATCCAGAAGGTACCAAAGTTACAATATCCAATTGAATATTCGTTTTAACTAAAAGTCGATCAAACCTTTAATAAACACATGGGTATAGTAAGTCCTTAACTATTTTTAACCGACTTTAAAAAAAAGGAGTAGGTTATCAATTCGGCCGGTATATTTTTTTTTTGTCAAAAAATAGTTAAGGACTTACACCCACTTTTAAATTGTATCTTTAGGGAATCAAAAACATAATCATGTTAAATATCTTATAATCCGTATCAAATACACAACCAGTAACACAAGTTGTCACCATCCAGTGATATATTGCGAGGCCCACCTGTTAGCATGGTCCCCTATTACATTCGTTTTGTGTCTGTAATTGATTTCCTATTGTCAAATGTAGTAAATTGGACACTTAATTAGTATTAATACACATGGGTAAATGTGAAGCCTGTGGATATTGATGTTTTAGCGAAAAATTATCTTTTAGAAACTGTTTTTCAATTACCTATTTGAATCTCATAGCGTTAAAAAAATATTATTTAAGTTTATTTGGCCCATTAATATCTACGCAGAGGACAGGCTACACAAAATTTGTAAGTACATAAATTTTAGAGGTACTTACTTAAATAATTCTTATTTAAGTTGTTTCAATTTGATGTTTCAACGCTTAGAAAATATGTACCGCAATGCTGTGTGACTAGTATTGTAGATATTAGGCTTAAAAACTGCATTAAATGTATGAATGGATATTTTTATTATTGAACGTACCAAAAAACAATGTCTTACACTCATAAAAGTGATAGTATGAAATCAGTAAGTAACAACATTGTAACTAACGTTCATAAATAAAACCAGCCCCCGGCCCCGTACCAATTTCTTAAAGAAAAATTATTTCCATTGTGGAAAATGACAGCATTATATAGTTCGTCTAGCGCCATCATTTTCCTATACCGAAAATAATACCGCTATAAAACATAAAAGTATCACTCTTGGTTCTGAATTTAAAAGTGGCTAATGATTAAGTTTTAAGTTGCACAATCAGTCTATCGCAGTTCTATACGAAGTATCTCTTTAATTGAAATCTCATGCAAACCAACCTGTGTTACATATGCTTCTTTTCATTATACAACAGTCAGCGATGCAAAAAATCAGTTTCCTGAAACGTCATACATTGCGTAGTACATAAGAACTGAATAGAAATAGCTGAAACAAATTCAGCAATGGATGTTATAGATTTCTATAGGATCGTGGCAAGAGATGAAAACCTTAAGATAGGGAAGGAGGGGTTTGCTAAAACGTTAATCGGGTCCGCTACCTAATGGGATTTCTTTCTTAGGGGCGCCCTGCTAAAGGATTAATTTATCAATTTAAATGGGATAGATTGATATAGGATGTTTTTTATCGGACTTCAATTAACGTTTTTTGTTTCTTTATACATTAGCAATGTGGATGCGGATGTAACTAGCAGACGTTTCCGATAATTTGGACGACTCATACATAATTAAATACATTATAATTTGATGTTTAAAAAAAATTATATGCTTACCGTGGGTAATGTTATCGAGAGGTAGAAAAGTTGAACAATAGTTTCTGAATAAATAGTCATCGATTAGATTTGCCTTGATAGTCTTATGTTCATAATTTGTTTTTTTTATTATTTTGTCCTTGTCAGTTAGCCTTTTGGTCAATAAATCAAATCAATCCCATGAATGCAGGCTTTGTTTGACGCTAAAAAAATGCATTGTAGGTACTAAATGAACACAGAGATTTTCGAGAAAAAGAAGCACGGATAATTAAAAATTCCAAACATTTCCACGCGACATCCAAATAAAAGCAATTTTATTCGTTCGCAAAGCGTTTTAAGTCGAACAGAGTATCAGCCTGTGTATTGGTTGCGCTACGGCTCTAATCCCTCGAAATGTATGTGGGAGTAGTCACGTGGTGAATTAAAAACATACGATAGAAAAAGATAGGGTCCAAAGTTTAAAGCACCTTTTGAATGTTCATGGAGAAACGGGAGGAGTTATTTGTTGAAGATGTTTTTGATGACCTATTGTTTTGCAGCTCGAAATTTATAATGTATTGTAACGTGATATTAATATGTAGCTGGTGAGGGATGTAATAAATATAAAAGCTGCTACAAAAAAACCTTATTTTATTCTAGAAACTTATGATCTGGAAATAACGAAATTTCTTAATTACTCTGTATTCCCAATAAGCTCATTCCTATTCATCTGCTTGTAGAGGCAGTTTAATTTGTTGTGATATAATAATACTATTCTAATAGACTTATTAAAGATATCGATTAAATTAAAATAAAAAGGAGGCTGGAATGCATGGCTATCTAGATAATATCTTATGTCCATTGACCATTATGATTGAACATTTTTCCAGTGCAATAATTCTAGCGCTTTCCTACTTACGAATAACAGTGTAATAACTCGTATGTCTCACTAGTTACGTAATCACTTCTAATCCTTCAATCTGGTGGTCCACAGGGAACTGATTACCTAACTGCCTCTATGTGAAACAATAGTAAATCAAATCAAATCAAATAATTTATTGCATACAAATATAATGCATCACACATTCTACGAGATGATACTTTACTTTTTGACCATAAAGAAACAAAGTAAAACAGGTTTGATAACTCAAAGTTAAAATACAGATATAAAAATAAAATGCTCTCTGAAATTCGAAAGTTAAATTGTTTGAATCGACCGCGGTACGCAGAAAATTACATAAAAATTGTACACTTAAAAATACGTTATCAACACTGTCTGAAACATGTTTATCGTTGTGAATCAGGATCGGTTATTTTGTTAATAAAAATAACAAGAACAAATTGATTACTAGAAAAAATATCAAACAGATAATTATTTAGTAGCGAATAGAATGTTTTGGCGATATTTAATTGGACTGAAACAAATTTTGGACCAAGTTTATTTTATCACTTTTGCCACTTCCTATAAAGTAACAATAGCAAAAGGCGAATCTTAAAAAATAACATAGCCAAACGTGATCAGTACATTACGAGCAAAATCGACATAGCTTTTCAGCTTACTTGCCTCACATTTACGATTTGGTCACCTTTAAAAACCCAACAAAACACCAGCACTTTTCAAACATGGCGGTCGAAATATTCAATTATTCATACAGCAGGCTTCGATCACGGTCGCAGATTAAACTATTAACAAAACTGTACCACTCTCCGGTTCCACTCAAATAACGCTGGGAATTTGATCCGAAAATAAACAAGCGATGTTATATCAAGCATTGGCTATCGGGATTCGTTTATAGCGGCTTTGAAATGTTGAAAATGCTTCGGATTTAGACGTTTACGCTAACGTCATACTTACTCATACTTCCCGTTGCATTAACATAATGATAAGAGTATTATCACCTATAAGGGAGAATATTTAGAAGATGAAAACGAATAAGCAGAGGACTGACACTTTTTTGTATTTTGAATTTATTAATACTTAGAATTAATACCTACTATCAAATGCGTTAAAGTTTCAAAGTAAACACAAAGTAGAAAAATCTGATACAGAACCATAAACCAGACTTCGGAAAAAATATCGAAAGTATTAGATATTATGTGTAGGTCAGATACCTACACCTAATATCAATAGACAAGACATAAAAAGAGGGCGAGATAGTACTTCTACAAAATCCAAAATTGAAGAAATATTTTTCTAATTGTTATGTAGGTAAGTCAGTACCCTGTACAATGTGCTACATTGTACAGGGTAAGGTATAAATGATGCTTAAAAAAAAACAAAAATTTCCTTGGCTCATTACCTTTTTACAGTCTGGTTATACTATTTCTGCGTTAACTAAAGTATAAATAAGTACTAGTATAGTATTATATTATCTGTGACTAAAGGGCGTTCCCGCCAAATACATAAAATTTTCCTTTCACATTGTGCATTTTACGAATATGACGCGTTGCCTAGCAACATGACTAATTGGCGGTAAATCCGAGAGGATTAATTCGACCGACTGATGCGTGAAACGATTGAGTTTTATTAAACCTCGTATATTCACTATTCACTTTAGTGTTTTACCTACGGGATTTTTAAAACAGCTACTTTATGGTAGGTACCTATTCTATCAATAAATGTACCTACACGACTTATATACAGATTTTAACATATTATAGTGTATCTTTCTGGCTTCCTGAATAATATTAGTCAAGATTGAAATGTTCGATCATTTAATAAATGTTTTCGGTCGCTTTCTTGTTAGTATAAATATTTGGAAAAATAAAGAATTAGGTACCTATACTGCATAACAAATAATTATTATTTAAACGCAATACCGCTTAATTTACCTACGTTTTCCAACATCCTTTTACCTAACTGTAGATAGTACATTAGATAGTTTTCAAAAATAGTAACAGAAGAATATTTATTTCAAAACCATTCCTACAAAATATAAACCATACATTTTATAACAAATATGTAGGGGAGACCGGGTACAAAAGTAACACTTTGTACTTTTGCCTTGATTACTCACTGGGTGTTACTGTTATCATTATATTAATATAACCATATATAAATTTAGTTTATATTCTTTACACTAGCGACTCAATTTATTAGATTATGTATTGTTTTATATTAATAAACGAAATTTAAAAAAAAATCGTCAGTTGTTACTTTCGACCCCGTAAGCAGGTCGAAAGTAACACGTCGTGGGTCAAAAGTAACAAGATAAAGGGGTTGGTAATTAATACAATATTATGATGGTAAATCAACAAATTATTTGTTTAAAGACTTTGTATTAATAACACATATCAACTTCTGTATTTTAAATATAATACTTACAAATACAATATAAAACAAATCGATAAAAAATATTCTTAGTTTAAGTAATGAGATTAATTAAGGGAATCATTCTTTTATAATTAAAAATTCTACATCCTCCACATCCATCCACATTCATTCAGCATTCCCAGCTCCAGCACAACCAACAGGACCCTCGGCAATACGAAAAAAGCGGGATGTGTTCTCCTAGAGCATTAATGGCAACAGCAACAGTTACTAATTTTTCAGGCTCTGCAAAGGTTATGGCACCTACTTGTTTAATCCCTTTTTAATCTACAATTTTGTTAGGTATTTGGATAGTGGTCACCCCTGTATATATCCATATTCCAAATATCTTTTGACTCAAATTGGTACCTTTCCCAATACCTCAGCAAGGTTATCAAAAAAATTATTCACATTATGCTCGTTGATGGAGATAACCGAAAATAAACTGCAGAGCACTCGATTAAATAGTCGCGTTACTTTACTTGTTATTAGTAAATCTCGATCGACGCAAGGTATCTGCACTAGTATTACCGGTTTTTATTTTTTTTATAAATCTATATAATGTTACATGGCAAATATTATATTTTTTGCAAGGCCTATAATTGTTGCAATATCTTTCAAAATGCTCTTCAGCCGTGTCGGTAATTCCTCGATCAGTAGTTCTAATGCGTTGTCGTGGCATTCTGTTGAAGTAAGATGTACATAAAAATATACATAATCATAATGGGACAAAAATAACATGTTACTTTTGTACCCATAGGGCTATGTTACTTTTGTACCCGTCTATATTTTTGCCAAGACGTGCAACAAAACTTTAAAACGGAACGTGCTACATAAAAATGATTATGAGCAATGTACAATTACTTTAATCAAGAATGGATATGCAAACATTCAGATTTCTATCATCCTTTCAAGACTACGTAAACGTCTAATAAAAAAATGTCGAAAATCTTACTTTTGATTCGTGAAAACAAGTTGCGTCTTGTCACACAGCCTAACAGCGCGTGGCGCACGCGGCGAATGAATACAATTAAGGGGGGCACTCTCGGCTATCGCCTGACAGAGGCTAAGCGGTGTTCGCCCATTGGATAAATCTAGAGAGCATTTGTTACTTTCGACCCACCGTTACTTTTGTACCCGGTCTCCCCTACCTATTCTAAACTACATAGATATAATATTATAAACACAAACCTTCGTTTTGCTTTTTCTTACATTTAAGTATCTTGGAATTGCTCTCAAAATGTAATCAAAAATTGAAACAGATCCTACACAATTTCGTATTGAATAACACCTTACCTATTATTATGATCCTCGAGTTTATAAAAGGCACGTGGAAGAGCACGTGCACCTAATAGAAGACCCCAAAACTAAAAATGGGGACACCTGTAGCAGATTATACCTAATTATATGTGTGAATTGAAGGGTTGTGCATTTTAAAATGCTCATTTTTTAAAGCCAAAGTGGATTATTATTGAAGGAGAAAATACCTTTATGGATTACAATAATTGGGAAATGAGATTGTTAAATACAAGATTTCTGAATATGTAGAGAGACTGGCTTTCCTTTAACACTTAATTATAAATTCTCTATCGTTATCAATAAGATTTCAGGCTACTTGTGACTAACAAATAAAGAATAATACTAGTAATTTTCTTATCATTCAACTGAACCTATTTCAGAGTGCTGAAAAGCAGTTTCTTTATAATTTAATCTTAATAAAGCACAATAGTTAGTCAATAGTATGAAAAACGATGTTGGACTGAATAATAGCTTAAGAATTCAACGAAAAAGGTAACTGAAAAAAAATACTGTTGTACCGAGCATGTGAAATACGTTAGGTATAATTAAAACAGAAATAAACATACCAATCAAATCAAAACAATATTATTAAAACGTCCACAAAACAATACATGGAATCTCAATAATACATCTACAATTCTACAGTATAATGGGAGCTACAATCTACATAATATTATATAATACTAGCGGTCCGCCCCGGCTTCGCCCGTGGTACATATGAAAAATAGATGTTGGCCGATTCTCAGACTTACCCGATATGCACAGAAAATTTCATGAGAATCGGTCCACCCGTTTCGGAGGAGTATGCAGACTAACATTGTGACACGAGAATTTTATATATAAGATAATACCTACGTTGTTGGTGTAAATTAACTTGTCTATTACGAGCGCGCGTTATCAGCCCAATTATAATTCTCGGCGTAAATGACACCGTCATTACCGACCGTTCATAACCGGCTTAACGCTGTATCTCTAGGTAGCGTCCGCAAAAAAGTCGATGTAAAGATAGTTTAATTTGTAACGATAAGTTTATGTGAGTGTAAACGAAATCATAAAGCTGCATACGCAGTCTATCTCGTTAGACTGGAGTCTAACGAAATAGCCACACAGCGCTATAATGCAGTGGTAACATTGGTTTGCTTTCGCATTGCGCCTCCGTAAAGATTGGAACTTGTGCAGCATAGCAGCCAGCAGGGATCCTGTTTGCTAAAACTAATGATTTTTAATGAAGGATTATTTTTATTTTTTCGTAATATAACATTAACAATTAAATATAGATCTACCTATAGAAATTAGGAACTAGTTTGTTGAGTTCAGCAACAAATACATATTTTCAGAAGAAAATGCACAAAGACAGCTAAATTACTTTTGCTTTAAGTAATATTATTTTGCTATCGCTACCAGCGGGCGGGGGTGTAGGTAGGCGTTCCGTTCGCCACCCCGTTAAACAAAGCCAAGCCAATTATTATTAAATATTCGCAGGGCAATTTATGGCTTGTCCCCACAGGTATTTGTCCAACGGGACAATACAGCTTATATACAGCCAGAACTTAATTATCCTAATTATTGTGTTGACGCTACTATTATCGCTGTTTATATAAAGATTGCATAGGTAGGTACCTATTGTACGAAAATATTGTTAGCTTATAGATTGTAGTAGATCGCAATTCGCATGCTATATGACTTATGAGTTATGAGTGTCAATTTATATTTTAGATGGCCAATGTGCTTGGGGAAATGATTGATAAGATGGTCTTTTACAACAACAATATTTTTGCATACTTAGGTAGTATATCAAATATTTCCTCTGCTGCTGCGAGATCTATTTATCAGATACTTTTTTTCACCATTCAATTATTTCAATAGGACTCGACTACCTACCTACACATCCGCAAAATATTTCGGTTGATAGACGTACGTATCAACCTTAAAAGAGCAACTATGGAGTTTCTTGCCGGATCTTCTCCATAGATACTGGTAAATGTTAAAAAGGTTAAAAATATGTTATGACGATTCAAAAATGCTTTTATAAGAAGTCAAATTGAATAAATAAATGTTTGAGTCTTGAGTTTATGTCATAATGTGTGCACAAAGCTATATCACAGTATTACCATTAATATTGTAATACTGTGGCTATATATATTGCGAATACTAACAAAATACGCTTAATATTTCTCCATACAAACACAAGAACAACTGCGTTAACTCATTTATTATAATTACAAATATCTTATCTCCCGCCATTTTGCGTCACCCCAAGTGTTGCCATTATAAAATAAGCGCCATATGGGCGGGCTGTAAACGAATCATTAATGTTAGTGAGTCGGTTTGTTCGTTTGTCTCTATTCTCTAAGGAACGAGATTTTATTGCTACTCGTTTATTTTAATCAGATATTAAACGATATGTGCGCAATTTTGCGTTATTAGATACGTTGTTGGTTTCGAACGTTTGGGGACTTTTCAAATATGTTATGAAAAGGCATAAAGGACTATTTTTTTCCATAGACATTTTAAAATTATCTCTGCAGTTTCTATTAAAATTTCTTTACACTTTTCAATTTATTAACTATTCATTTAAATATTTATTACGAAAAAAAAAACATCTCATTCGATATTAAAAGCAACACGAATGTATAAAGATTTGATTTAATTTTTAGAAATGAAATAATTTTCACCAAATTACCCAACAGATTATATTTAAAATCAAACACAATAAATAAAAGCTTGACAAATGATTTAAGAAGACCAACAAAAAGCATTTTGATTAATTACCCTGTCGCTATAAAGTTCACTTTCATCTTGTTTACACGGCATCATTAATTTGGATTTCTAGGATTACCTTGTTCTATAAACTTTAGTGTGTGGATTAAAAAATAAAAATGTCAAACCGTGTGCATGTTAACATTACGTAAAATGATTTGTTCGTGTTTTTATATCAGTACGTAATATGATTCTTTTGACCGAACCTCGGCAAGGGCGGTCAGTTTTATTTGAAAATAGCGAACTTCGCAGACGATAGGTACATGTCAATAAATTGTAGTTATTCATAATAGAACAGAAGACGTAATGCATATAATATCTATACTAATATTGTAAGCCTGAAGAGTTTGTTTGTTTGAACCCGCTAATCTAATAGTATCTCAGGAACCACGGGTCCTATTTTCAAAATTATTTCACTGTTAGAAAGTCCATTATCGAGGAAGGCTTTGATATAGGCTATATATCATCACGCCAAGATCAATTGGAGTGGAACAAATCGCAGGGCACAGCTAGATATTCGTATTCGCATCATTTGCACCTTTTAACATTTGAGTAATAAACACGTAAGTATTAACTAGTAGGTACTCTTTAGTTTTCCTGACATTTCTAGAATTCAGATTAAGCATGCCTATTACGTACATAATCACAATCATTACGCCACCAACTGCAACGCCCAGAAATTGCTTCACAAATCAAAGCACCCCCAAGGTACAACAACGACAATATACCAAAACTTACCTTCCCCTTATCTTTTTACAGATAACGAAACGTTTCTAACACAAAATTGAACCTTATTTCACAGTTAATAAATATAAAGCAGGGTTGCCAACCGCAAAATAATTTAGCCTGGAAAACAGAGCAGTTTATTAGAGAAAATGTTGGCGCGTCTAGCTTAAGTGTTGCACGCTGTTAAATTAACGAGCCAATCTCAAAGGCCTGGGTTGCCACCTTCGTATATTTTACAAGGTGGTAATGTGCTGTGTAAGCTTGTATTGTAGAATTACGTACATTTGTATTCTCCAAGCTAAATTATGTTACGTAATATCTATGTAATTTGTTCTTGATTTAACTTATTTGAAATAGAGGAAAGTAGGTGAATATTTCTGACAGCAATAGTACTGTGAATTACTGTGAATTATATGTGTATTTACTTGCGACTTTGAATGTGTTTTTTCAGGAATAAATAGGATTTCTTACATTTATCATTTTTATGATATGTTTTAAATTTGTTTTAATTACCTTCCTCTTAATTTGCTTTGATACCATATCGATATCACAAATGTTAAAAAAATAAATCATTGAAGTCGTTTTATATTTTATTCGCTTCCAAAACATTCATACACATAGGTACATCGTAAACGCCTACTTAATAATCTGGTTAGTCACTTACAGTTAACCAAGATGAAAATCTGAGAGGGTACCAGCAGTATTATTTCCAATTTGGAAAAGTGATGGCGCTAGACGGCATAATATAAAGCGCTCATCAAGGTCATTTTTAAACACTGGTAATAATACTGCTTTAAGACATCATGCTAAATTGTAGGATCTTCTAAGCTAATAAACCAATCAATTTCAGCATAACAATTAAATTCCCAAATCTAACATATTCCGATATCAACGGCGCGGCGTACGAAATTTCAACCATTTCAGGCGAATAGTTAGCGACCTACAAATGTAGCAATTAGTCCTTTCCTTCTGAGTAATGTCCGCCAGACCGTGATTAAGACCCGCCGAAGATAACGACGTGATTCTATTACGTATTACATTAGCAATAAAGTCTACATAACTGTTACTAAGAGTTAATCCTGCTGGTATATGTATACGAGTAGGTACTGTGTGTGTGACTGCTACAGCTTCAATGAAGCTATTTGAAGCAGTAACTCGAAAAGCTTCGAATTCCAATAAAATTCCTTCAAAGCTTTTTTTAAGGTTGTTTTAACTATCTCGTTATGATTACCAGAAGCTAAAAATAAAACTTCGGGTGATTTCAACGTATTTTTCAGGTAATGTTTCATACATCCACCAATTCCTATCAGTGTACGTAATCGCTAACCGCTGAAATACCTCCAGGGTTCCCATAAGGTTGATAAGTAGCACGGTACACTCCAATTTGTTCATATAAACAACTGTTTGTTTCTCTGGCACCCCAATTAATACTGCCATCCGATAGATTAGTTAATTCTGGAACTCTGATAACCACGGGGGCGTAAATGGAGTGCTTCTTCTGTATCTTGATTGTGGTTATAATTAATTGATACTAATTTGAATGCAAGGTATCTATACCTATCTATTGATAGGTACCTTACCTCTATATGTCTATAGGTATCATATAATGAAATAATTTCATATTACATTGAAAAACGACTGAAAGAAGAAGAACTATCGGTGAGGAATTTTGCAATCTTACATATCTTGTACATCAATAGGTACCTATCTACATAAGTGTATTATAATGTATATTTATATAAGGCCACACTAATTATAACTGAAGGACAACTGAACTAATTATAGGTTTGTCGGATTTATCTTCGCTCGGAATAGGATAATGATAATAAACTATTAATTAGTTGAAATGCTTACAAAAAACTACTACTCTAGTGGAGACGGGGCTGCCAGCATGTTTGTAATAAATATAGGTACGCATCAATTTTACACTATCGCTAAATTGGATAATGTAGATATCAATAGAAATATATATGTAGTACTTATAGCTAGGTTCTATACTTTAAATTGTATGCTGGATATGCTCATATGTGATATGCTCTACTTAAAAAAATAGTGTCAATTTAATTCTTCATTTTGTCTTATTTACAGAATGTTCGTTACACGGTAATAAGGTATTTTTCTTTAAACAATGGCGCTAGTTATAAATGGGGATTTCTATAACATTTTGATAAGAATCTAAATCAAATTTAAATTGGTCAAATACACATCATTGCTGGTATTGCTTTTCTTTTTATGCTTTAAAGTTTAAACACATTAATACTGACGATGTTTACCAGACACAAAATAATTTAAAAATCGAAATCTCTTACAACCCCGTCACACCTACGTACACAAAATAAGTTTACAAAAATCA